>JADLZN010010443.1:0-155882 GCA_018155175.1 Sinocyclocheilus anophthalmus
GATTTTTAATGTTTTTTAAAGAAGTCGCTTCTGCTCATCAAGCCTGCATTTATTGGATCCAAAATACAGCAAAAACAGTAACATTGAAATGGGGGGCCTAGTTAAAATAACTGCCCTATGGTCAGAGAATTGTTAAAATGTAAAATTCATGTGGAGCAAAGCTATAGTTGCAGCATCATTCTCCGTCCTTCAGGGTCACATCACACGACCTTCAGCAATCATTTGACTAGCTGTTGTGCTGATGATCATATTTCAAAAACAGTTGATACATGTTTTTTTGCCAGTTTCTGTGATGATAAACTTCCAAAGATCAGCTTAGCTGAAATAAAAAGCTTTTGTACCATTTATACCCTATGCACCATTCCAAAACTCTTTTAAAATGTTATTATAGAAATTAGTACTTCATTTAGCAAGGATGTTTTACTTCACAAAGGATGATAAAGACCTTTGTTACAAAAGATTTCTGTTTCAGGTAAATGCTGTTCTTCTGAAATTTCTATCCATCAAAGAAACCTGAAAAAAATCTACTCCGCTGTTATCAACATCATAATAATAAATGTTTTTAGAGCAGCAAATCAGAATATCAGAATGATTCCTGAAGGATCATGTGACGGGAGTAATTGATCTAAAGCGCTCTTTGAAATCAAAGGAATTAATTACATTTTAAAATAGAAAATAGTTATTTTAAATATATTAAAAATATTTCAAAATGTTACTGTTTGTGCTGTATTTTGGATCAAATAAATGCAGCTTCTGTGAGCATAAGAGACTTCTTTCAAAAAAAAAAACTCAATTATTCCAAACTTTCAACTGGTAGTGTAGCCTATAGTGTGAAGTAAAACTATAACTAAGGAGAGGCTGAGAGTTATTTGACAGTGGGATTGATGTTCACCTTGGTCTTGTTGTAGGAAGGCAAATACCAAGTAAAGGTAACATTGTTTAATTTGCGCCATTGTTTTTTCCCTAAAAATATTAGAGAGTTTGTAAGTAGTTTTCTAGAGTTGGCAAATTAAGTTTTCTAAGTTTTTTAGGTAACAGACATCTGTGTTTGGCCGTTTTTATGAGGCTTTGTTAATAGTGTTCAAGCGAGCGGACTAATCTAAATCGTACCGAGAATGACAAAGTTAAGCGTGATCAATTTTTGGGGCCCTAAACCGGCATGAGCGTGTTGTCGTTTTGGTTCATATTCCGCCGGTCCCTTGGATTTTTTCTTTTTCTGTTTTTTGGTTGCAGAGTATAACCACAACCCGACCCATTACGAGGCCCCCTGATAAAGACGTCATGATTGTGGCCGCTTGACCTGCCAGCGTCCTGGCGGAGGCTCGGATCTGGCTGAAACAGCGTTTCACCCGCAGCAAATGTCAATGACCCTATCGTCCCTGCATAGCAGGTATGGTCAAATCAATATATTTTATATTACAAATATTTTGAAAATATTTGAATATATAGAGTTTTAGAGTGGATAAATATGCAAGAATACCTTTGGAACTGTGATTGAGATGAATATATAATAATCAGCCTAATTTAATAAGAGAGGATTAGTGTTTATTGCATAATAATTTAAATAATGGTATATACTATAGGTATATGATAATAGTTAAACATGTAGATGTAGAAATAACAAATCGTTTGAGTATTTTAATAAATAAGTGAATAGGTTTATTAAGATGCAAATTTCCGCTCTCGCATGCGGGGTCAAGATGGTAGGGATTCTCTGTTTGTGAGAGATGGGTTGATATTATAGATAGAGATATCATAGATATAATATAAATATTAGATATTATCATATCCGCAATCTTTATTAATAAGAAAGACCAAATCGCTAATAAAACTATTGTTGGAATATGTGTGTGTATATAATAAATCGTGGTTCATTTTATGATAAAGCAATATAACATTAGGAAACCCGGGATCTATTACTTGGTTAAAGATTTAAATAATTTAGTATAAAGTTTACATTTGATATCTCTTATTAGTACTAGTGACTGCTTGTTATTCATTTTGCACATGTATTAGCTGAGCGTATTGGACACTTAAACCTAATCTGAATTGACCATAAAACCATACCTGATTATCTGTAGTAAAATAGTCGTCATTTTCAGTAATTCTTTTTTCATTTGCTTGTGTTGTCTTAAGTGCGTCTGATTTAATCTTCTGCAAAATAAGTGGAAAAATGAAACATGAATTTGATGCAGAAAATGTAATTGTGATGGATTACAAATCTCATTAAAGGACACCATGCCAGAAGTGCGTCAGAGTTCGTTCGCTCTGCTGGGAGACCTGACTAAGGCATGCTTCCTTCACGTCAAGCCCTGCATTGGTGAGCTGTGCTCTTTGACTCTTACTGAGTGAAGCCTGACACATGAAGAGCTGCTTTCTCATGCTAGCTGTTGCTTCTGTGTGTGTGTTGTGCTGGTCAGTTTGTCATTGGTGTCCGTTTACACTCTCTAGCTGAGTTCTTGCCTGTCCTGGGCCTCAATCTCAACCCGGAGTTCATATCTGTGTGCAACAATGCCACATGGGCCATCGGAGAGATCGCCATACAAATGGGTGAGTGTTTATGCACTCTCATATATGAATGATAATTTCATATTCATTATGGCGCAGTTATTTGCAAATCTATTATCTGTCCTGTGTAAATTTGGACAGCTACTTGATATTTAATTTGTATGTCTGGTGTTTTTCCAGGTACGGAGATGCAGCCGTTTGTGGCCTTGGTTCTCAATAACCTTGTGGAGATCATCAACAGACCAAATACACCCAAAACTCTGCTGGAGAACACAGGTAAATGCATACAGCAAGCATACTGCATAAAATCACACTAAAGGTATGATGAACTCCAAAACAGACATTCGAAACCTGAATTATCTGTGGAAAGTGGTGTTCTGATTTCTATAGCTGTAACTGCAGCCATTTTTTAGCTTAACACACTCATGGCCCTTGTACTTTTTTTTTTTGTGTGTGGTGTGTGGGTTTGGTGAAACAGCCCTTCGATTGGTCGGCTGTGAGATGGGGGCCCACAGGAAGTTGCCCCCATGGGGTGACCACATTCGTGTCGCCCTTGTGAGGTGTTGCATTAAATTAGTGGGATTTTAAATACAAAATGCCTACTAAACTGCCCTGAAGTAAACGAGGGCTCTTTTTATTTTTCCACGCCGGTGCACGTCCACTTATAACAATTCGGGACAATGAAGAGAAAGTACTCGGCCTTCAGGGCATTTTGCTAATGATTGGGGAATCCTGAGGATTCGACACGGTGAGAGTACAACAGGGGAAATCATTCAAGACCCAAATCTGTTTAGGCAATGTTAAGAGCCTGAGTTAGTATACATTTTTTTATATATTTATTTGAATGGTATGTTAATACATTTATTGCCCATATGACAAGATCGCTGTACCGGCAAGGCATAGAATCCATACAGAAATCACACTAGGAAATGTTAAGGTACGTGATACTTTTTATTTACCATTATTTTAAATTAACAATTTAAAACTAAGTGAATGGTTACTCTTTTACTCTTAAATGTAATACGTTCATAGTTTTTTCCCTACATTTCCTCTATGTGCTTAAAATAAGAATATTTAATTGTCTTAGAATTAAAATAATGTAAATAATAAATTGGGGTTTTTTTTGGGCCTTAACGTGTCCTACTCTAAAGCCTATCAAAAACGAAAACCAAGATAAGGTTACTAATTTGTGTATAATTTTTTTCTCTGTTATTCTCTTATGTACTTAGCTACCTTATAAAATATAAAATAAATGAATGATAATATTATAAATTGGAAAATACATTAATTCTAATAGTGGATTGTGGGCTTAACGGGCCAGACTGTATAACAATAGCGAAATAATATAGCTTCATGTTCGTTTTCCATCTGCCTTTTATGTACTAACTTAACCATAAAATGGAAAAATATTTAGAAAATCCTGGCTAAAAAAAAACAAAAAAAAAAACAATAAATTGATTTGTCGGGCTAAAGACTACAGTTTGGCTTTAATGCAACTTTTTTTTGGATGCAGGACTTCATCTTTTTCTGTGACGCTGTGGCCTCCTGGGTAAATCCAAAAGACGATCTGAGGGACATGTTCTACAAGGTTCAAATACTCTTCTTCTGTAACTAACAACTTTGATTTGATGGGTTTACGGTTGGCCAAGATAGAAGCACAGTTGTCTGCTATGCTTCAACAGATTGTCCATTTCTTGTCTAGATTTTGCACGGCTTCAAGGACCAGGTTGGTGGGGATAACTGGCAGCAGTTCTCTGAACAGTTTCCACCGCTGCTGAAGGAGAGGCTTTCAGCCTGCTATGGTGTGTAGACGCCGCCCCTGCTGACATGGGAACCAACTATTAGGTGAGAAGAGCCTCAGTGATAAAGTAAAACATCAAACCAAAGCAGCTTTGACCATTTGTTTGAACACATTGTTCTTATTTGCAGGTCAAATCTACGGGAGGGTTACTGGGGAACTCATCCATGTCTGTTTGTGGGAACTACCTGCTGTTAGAGCCAAAGACGTGTGACGGTTTGTGATCTGGAGCGATCCCGCTTCCTCCAGCTCTGTGCAAGAGGATTCGAAAGAGAGTTAATGTGAAATCAACCTTTTTACTGTCACAGTTTGGCTTCTGACTTGCTCCGAATGGGAATGAAAACTGTAGCTCAGGGATGTTGATCGGGAGGGAGGGTTCGTTCAGGCAGGATTCACCAGCTGCTTATTGGACAAAACGACGCCATTCAGTAGTCCAGCCTTAGCAAAGTCTGGCTTCTCAGCTAGATGCCAAAAGCACACACACAAACCGCAACGAGCGGCATGCATGCTTAAGGCAGACTGTGCCTGAACAAAATTTGTTTTCTTATAGCAACAGATCACCCGAAAATAAAAACTTTCAAGCTAACGTCTCTCAAAACAAGTGTATATCATATTTAAGATGTTGAATAGCACAATTACTCTTTTTACATGTATAACAAAAAGTGCATTATAGCTGCAAATAGGACAAAAGTTCTGATTTTAAAGTATACTTATGCAGTGTTTTCCCAATCTCCTGAAGCCATGCAAAGGTTTGCTCGAGAAACTGGCTGAAGTTAAGTATTTTAGTTCGCTCAAGTGGACGACTGCAATACGTTTTTTTCTTACGGTGAAAACGTTGTCTCTGCTTGTACAGGTCACTATCACTGTTTGTGGGGGCATGGGAAATTTTTGTCATTTGTGTCACTTTCGTTGAAACACTGCCTAATCATAAAACAATTCTTAGGGTGCTAATGACAGAAGCATGCAACAATATGAACAGAACGTGACATTTCTGAATTGTGCCGGCCTCTATCTTTCGGTCCACGGCGCCAGATGGCGCAGCTGAGTTGCGGCAGGCTGACAAAACGGCGGCCTTCATTTATGTGCTGATAATTCCTGCGGTAGCCAGTACAGGAATCAGAAGGGAGGGGGGGCTGATGTAGGGCAGTAATGTTCCCGACGCACAACCTTGTGGGGGTTTCCGTTACGGTTGCGTAATCGAAAACGCCCATAGCAGAAGGCAAAGTGAGGGTCGGATAAATGGACAAGTACTTGATTCGCGGGGATCTGCAGTCCGGTATTGACAATTTATTCCTTTTTGTGTGCAAACGTACGTAACTAGATTGATCCGGCACCAAAATCAACTGTAAAGCGAGTTTTGCCTCGGCTGCGTTAAAATAAATGAGAGGGATTATACCTATACTCTTTAAGGAACTTTAGTTGTGCCTTTATTGACTATTCACTTTCTCTATAAGGAACTGTCGGTGTCCCCCTCACAGATGGGAATCTATGAAGTTATGAAAGCTGTTTTAAGAGGTACGAAATGCTTGGCTTGTGTACGACAAGCGAATTCATCTGAAAAGAAACGCGTATCTTCTGTAATAGGACTTAAATTTACCATCGAGTATGAAAATTTTAGCAAGGAACTAAGCCTGTGTTGATAGGCATGTTAAGTGGCGACAATTCTCCAGTTCTACACAATATGCAGCTGTCCTTGTCTAGACGAGCCTATGAATTGTGGAAAACGCAGTATGAGGACACGTTTACGATAGACTTTTGTGTGATTTCCAAGGATATTTCCATTGGAAGGACACCAGTCTGGTGGCGAAGGGTTGAGAAAGTTAGGAGGATTGTATTGCCCAAATCTTCTTGCCCCCCCCCTCGTATTGTTTAGTTGTTTAGAACAGATTTAGCTGCTGTCGGGGGGTTGTAAATCCTATTGAAGGCAAAGATGCAGTCTCTCTACGAATGACAGTTTTGAGTCTACGTTTATTCTCGCATTATTAACACTAGCTCTGACAATCTAGCTAACGAAGTACTTTTTGGAAGCTGCTCCACCGCTAGGTTTTTTTTTCGCTTCCCCTCTCTGTAAGTAATATTTCACAGATTTGGTAAGCAACCCTGTTAGACATTTAATTCATGGTAAGAGAACTCAAGTTTAACCTTAAAATGCAAAGTGGATATTAAAATATTGTGTGGTCAGATTTTGAAATCATGCTGTATTTAGAATTGGTTACCTAAAACGTCAAATGGAAAGCCTCACTTTCTAAATGATTAATGCACTGATGCATTTGCTCCTGTTACTGTAATGACATTATGCTGCCAAGTAGACCTGTGTTCCACCAAGACCTTATCTTTAATTTTTTTTTTATTTAATTTTTTTTTATTTATTTTTTTGGTTAACTTTTGACATTTTTCTACTTACAATCGGGATTACGTATTTTTTTGTTTGTGTTTAATGTATTTTGTTTTGTGCACTTGCACAAAGATTTTTTTTTTAGACTTTAAAAGTTTTCCTTTTTGCTTTCTTTTTGTTTTAAAGAAATCTTTTTTTTAACTTTTTTTTGCGATGGAGAAATGCGTTTAGCTTATGATTTTCAGAAAGTCTGCTGAAGCATTATGATGTTTTCCTCACCCTTCCCAGTCCTCAGTTTGGCTGTTGTTTTTTCACTAATCACCTTTCTTCAAATTCTTTGAATGGGGAAATAAACATTTTCTGTCAAAGCGTGGTCTCTGATTTTTCTCCTTCAGCTGTTTAGATGTTGACAGTTGTCTAGAAACAGAAACCCAAATGCATGTGCTAGTGACATTATTGTGCACTTAATTGAATGCCAATCACATTTCTCCCAAATAATTAAAATCCATAGAGTATGACAACTGAAATCACTCAGCCCCCTTTCTATATGGAAATTGTCTAAATGTTTTATGAATTCGGATAAGGTAAGATTGTTACATTAAGTCCCATTTTAGCACATAGTATTATTAACACGACATAGATGATTACAAATCAGAGTGTCCGAATCAATTTTATTGATCAAGGATCCGTTAAAAACTAAAAGTAAGGTGTAATAGAAGGATTTCTGAAGGATCATGTGACACGGGGAAACTATAATGATGCTGAAATTTCAGCTTTGCCATCGCAGGGATAAATTACGTCTTATTAAAATAGAAAACCGTTCTTTAGGTTTTCACATCTTATCTTTTTACTGATGTGTGATTCAATAAATGCAGCCCTTGAAAGACATGAGACTATCTTTAAACCAATGTAATCTAGGATCAAGTGCCCTGTAAGCGATTTGCAACGATAGAATAAATAAAAAAATACTAAAATTGTGACATCGCACATGGCCGTATAAGTAAAATCGGGTTTCATCCCAACCAATCAAACGCTTCTGATCTGCTACGCCCCACCCACTTCCGCAGGAACCGTTTTCTGCTGGCGTCTTGTGTGCGGTTTAATTTTAATAGATATGTTTTCCCAAACAGAAGAACTAATGCAGCCTGTCTTAATTATCCGCTAATGAAACAATGAGGAGGTGCGCACGATGCGCTCTGCTTTGTTATTACGTCGCTGATTCATTTCTAACGCCTCGTTCATTTCTAACTAACGTTATAACTACAGTCGGTGACAGGTGAGCCTTTACTTTCAGCTATCTGACTGATTTGAAAAAGTTTTCTCTCCGAGTATGATATCACTATGGTGAGACTGTCACACAAAGCATCGTAGAGACATTAAGAAATGCAGTACATCCTTTTTAAATCTGCCATATTCTGTGACCACTGAGTGAATATAACATAAACAACGGTTGACACTAGTCATGCTACTCTGGCCTGACGTTACTCATGTCCCTTTGGCAAAATTGTGGTGTATTAAATATTAAACCAGACTTTTCTTTCTTCAGGGTGGTAATCTTTCGGAGATGGCTGGGGGCATTACAGAAACAGGGGAGCCTTACTCACCATTTGTAAGTATTACATTTGACCAAGTGGTTGTACATGGAGTAGATTGATTGACCTACTTTACATATACACACTGGTCAGTTGAACTAATTCTGTACACTCAGCTCTTTGAGTGAGTGACTTGACATGTGGCCAGGTATGGTGACCTATACTAGGAATTAGTGCTCTGCATTTAACCCATCCAAAGTGCGCAACACACACCCGAAGGCAGATGTTTGGGCTGCGGCATACCCGGAATTGGGGGTTCCGGTGCTTGCTCAAGGGTACCTCAGTCGTGGTATTGAAGGTGGTATTGAAGGTGGGAGAGAGCGCTGTACCTTCCCTCCCCCCACCTACAATCCCTGCCGGTACGAGACTCGAACCCGCAAGGGTTACGAGGCCGACTCTCTAACCATTAGGCCACAACTTCCCCATGATACTGTCTTGTGACCGTATCATGGTACTGCGAACCATCAGGTCCGGTTGTGTCATGTCATGCATGTGACATGGTTTCTGTTGCTTCCTACCTGCATTCATAAAATAGTTCAAGACTTTAAGATCCTGTAATTTTTAAGAGCAATGACTGACACCCACTGAAATGTAGTTCTGTTTTCAGCCTTTCTTAGGCTTTGATTACCAGATAATGCAAGTTAACCGTTGTCATAAGAGCTTTAGGTGCCTTTATGTCACTGTAAGTCATGTGATTCGAACAATTCACTTTGTGTTACTTATTTAAAAAGGAAATTAAAGCTTAGGAAACAGGAGAAACATACCTTGCATGGTTTAAATCAGCAGAAACCAGCACATGATCCAGACTCATGTGTTTTTGGCATGTAGTCTTGTGGTTTACTTGAACTCATTTTCCCATCTGACAATATGGGAAAATGGCTAGACATTTGAAGAGAGTAATTGTGTTAAATTTAACCGCACTAAATATATTTTTATAAAATCTGTAACTAAAACTAACAAAGTGTGGAAACTGTGGAAGACCATTTGTGTCTCACGATTAAACGAGTTTATATCTTATAATTCTGTCTTTTTGTCTCATAATTCTGAGACAATGTGAGATATACACTCAGAATTGCGAGGAAAAAAAAAGTCAGAATTAGCTAAATATAAACTTGCAATTGCGAGGGGAAAAAAAACATTTTTATTCCGTAGCTGAAGCAAAAACCAAATTGCATAATATAAATTTAGAAATTCGGAGAAAGTCAGAATTGTGAGATAACGTAAGCTGCAGTTACCTTAATAGTTATAGAATACTAATAAAAATTAAAAACCATTCGAACTAAACTGGCTTTAGGACCGGCGTTTAATTTTGTAGAAAGTTTAAGATCTGTAATGCAGAGTATTTTTATTGCTCCCAACTACAAAAAAATATGCATTGGCCTTCATTTGAAAACTCTTCGAAAAGAATCCTCTTGAAATAAGAGGAAATAAATCAGTACGTTTACAGTAAGGTACATAATGTGTCAGCATGAGTGTACAGTATTTCTGCTATCTCCTTTGTTTTGCTCACGTTGGTTAATGGGAAGTATTTTTTAAGATGATCAATAAGGGAAGTGCTCATCAGTTTCTAATGGAATCAACAGTAAATTTTGTTAGTTAAGCTCATGACTAATTTACAGTAGACTATATTGATTACTACGTGACTTGTGCACTCAAGTGGGAGAAAATGCAGTGCATTTCAAATGAGTTATCACATACATCAGCTTATTGAATTGCATGATGGTGATTCATCCCAGACTCATCCTCTTTGCAAGGAAGTAGAACAGATAACATAGACAGATGATGTGTAATGGGGCCCCTTTGTGTGTGAAAACTTGAGTGCCTCTTGTAATTCATTTTCTATGCATCTGTGATCTTTGAAAACTTTTGAATCTGCTATAGACTTGTTTGTTTTGTGTTCATGTAGGTTGGCCTGGTGTACATGTTCAATCTAATTGTTGGCACTGGTGCCCTGACCATGCCCAAGGCCTTTGCAGCAGCTGGTTGGGTTGTCAGCGTCTCCCTCATCTCATTTTTGGCTTTTATGAGGTATGTTCTACCTCTCGGCTCTTTTTTTTTTTTATCCATCACACTCCCTTTCTTCCTCTCTTTTTCTATCTTAAAGGGATAGTACACAAAAAAAGAGAAATTGCCATCATTTACTCAAGTTGTTCCAAATAGGGCTGCACGATTAATCGATGGGAATTGTTCATGCGCATTTTGAGAGGAATAGTTGCCGGGTCTGGAGATCACAGAAATTATCATCACGGCTTTCAGATGGACAAGTTACTACACACGACCGTAGTTTCACGACCTAAGTGTACCAAAAAATCAAAAAGTTTTAGATATGTGACAGACCTAAGGGATCCCATAGTGTGGCAGTCCCAAACGGTATAGCCTCAAGCCCTGGTGTTCGCTCTTGCACTTTCTTGCTATTCCAAGAGTGTTACAACACGGCTCTGCTCTTCCTTGCACCTAAACTGTTGTTTCATATGTGTAAGTGCTCCGAAACCTCCTTCCGGGAAAGATTGGGCGTCCACACCGTCCCTGATTCCAAGTGTCCGTTGACTTTTTCCTAGTTGTTCTTCTCTGTGTTTACTGCGTGGATATGCCATAGCACGTTACTGGCTTCTTGTGGTAACCCTTGGCCTGAGCCAAAGTTTAAGAGCGAAGGAGGCATTCCACAGACACTGGAAGGGGCATATCTGGCCCTTTTGTGAGGGATCCCAATTCGTCTATCTTTTCCGATTCTACGTCGAGAGTGACCGACGAAAGGGACCTTCTCGGTTACATATGGTACTCCCGTTCCTTTAAAGGAGGGCAGGACGTCATTTCCCTGTCGCCATATCGTTCGTACCACCGCGGATTTGGCCGTTCACCGACGTTCTCTCCTTCACGAAAACCTGAATATCGCTGCACCAGCTTGGCCTACTTATACTCACTTCTGGATCCGCGACAGCTGAATGGCATCATCGCAGGCCACAATGTTCATTGGCGTTTGTTATTAGTTTACACTCGAGTGGAGTAGGTCTGCTAAGGCATCCGCCAATCATGTTCATCCGACGTGACGTTCCCGTCCCTCCTTCCAGGGAACGATGTTACCATACGTAACCGAGCTTTTGCAACAGTTTCAACCGAACAGTTGTGTCTTCTTTCTTCTGGGGTTTTTCAGAAACAATGTCTCGTTACTGTCCGGAGCTGTGGACATTATTGTCAATAACAAATGTCCGAAGACGGTTCCCATGCATGAGCTAATTTGGTTTGTCTCAACGAACAACATAAAACATTGTTTAAACCCTTGCCATAGCACATAAGAGTATTTGGATTGTACAAAGGTTATCTAAAATACAGTATCCAAAAAGATTGTTCTCAGATAATGACAGCTGTTTGCATAGCTTCTCAGTGAACTACGGCTATGTGTAGTAAATGCTGCTCCATCTGATAGCATGTGAAAATACCACATTTAATACATATGTTTACTCCAAACTCACTTCATAACATCACTCGAGTGTTTGAAATAAATCCTTCTGAAAGATTATATGGCTTCTTACACAGAATAAGGCACAAAACATATTTCATAGTAGTGAAGCATGATAAAGGCAGGTGGCCGTATAAATATACTTAATTTGAATGAAATATATAATAAAACTGGCTAACCTCGGATATGGCCGTAGTCGGGGTTGTTTATTCACTCTGCATCAATGAAATGTATTGAATCTTCTGTTTTAATTCAGCTGTCAGACGGTGTCCGTCTCGAGCGTATTTTATTCAGCGCGAGAGCGCCCTCGGGCCTTGTGGATGGGATTTACTCTGCTGACAACAGACACCGGGCTGCATTAAAAGAACCCGGACCTCTGCGGTCGGATTCCGCGATCTCGATTCCATATTCGATTTCATCATGCAGGCCCTGAAGTTCCAAACCTGTATGAGTTTCAACCAAGGGATAGTTTTGGGTGAATTATTTCTTTAAGATTGCAAAAACCGACTTCTATCAGTTGCTGGGTTTTGTTTTATCTCTGTGTTTTTTTTTTGGTGAGCCATATAAACGAGCCTTGAGCATTTTTAGGTTCAAAAAAGTGCATTAAGGCTTGTTCACACCAATAAAGATAACTATTATGATAACTGTGACAATATCGATAAGCATCCACAACAAAGCACGGCAGTTTTCAGTTTATTATAAGTGCGCTACAGTTTTGTCATCTGCCGCTTTAAATACTCAAGCTCTTTAAAGTCAAATGGATTCTGATTAGTTGTCAATGTTTTCATCATTCATCAGCTGGGAAAAAACCCTCTGGAAGTGATCCAAGGAGAGCATTCGTCTGTGTCATTATCGTTATAGTTGTGGTGTGGACTTCACAATTATCACAGAATTAGGACAATAATTAAAACCTAAAGTCCTTAGTGTAAATAGGCATTTAATGCTGTGATAAACCAGGGTTCACATTGCCAAACAGCAATATAATGGAATCAATGATTCAATCAAATGATTACTATGCACATGAATGTAAGTATTGTATCTTATGTAAAAAATTTGAGAATAAGTGGTAAAATGCATAAACAGTGGCATCCTTTATGAACTTGAGGAGAACTGCCTTCATACATCCACTACAAATCACCTTGATACTAGTAAATTAAGGATGTGTTTATACTTGTAGTTTGATTCTTATGGTTCTTTTGGTCCAGAACAAAAAAGAAAAGGATTTATTTAATCCTGGTTTGCTTGGCATTTACACTGTCATTTTTAACACACAAAACGACACCGTGACAACTTGATTGAACAGCTTTTATGACATATAGTTTGTGTTCTGGTCTAAATGCACTCATATGTGTGTACAAATAATGCTGCTTTACCAGCTTGTAACTCGCAAAGAGCTTGTAAAATGTGTTACTGTAAGTCAAAACGGCACGTTTGGTCCGTGTTGCATTTATATTTCAGTCAGAGTTCGGAAACTTGTTTCATGTGCACCAGAGTTTAAATACACTCTAAAAGTCATCAAAATGGGTCAGAAATTAAAGCTCTGAGAAAACATTTAGCAGCATTTGTTTTCAGAAACCACTAGGTTTGGTCGTTTTTCTTTTGCTGTTTTCTTATTGCGAGTCTTAAGTGCATACCTTGCTGCTAGGCTTGATTATTTTGGGGGTTTCACGTCAGGCTGTGCGTATTAGCTTTCCATCAATATTCTTTGTAGTGGTTTGCCAAACAGGGTTAGAATGAGTCTCCAATTTGCATGTAGTTAGGGCATGAATTTGAATTCTCTACCTCATCTTGTGTGCAGTGTGAGAGCACAGCTATTTCTCTCTGTCACTCGCTCATCTTTAGCTGACATCTCATCCCTGTTACCGCTGCTGCTGGTGCTGTGGCCATCAAATCACATTTATCACCTCTGCCCAACCTGCCAGCTCTCTGAGTCACTGACAGAGCCCAGGGGAGAGTTATGAGTGTTTAGATGAAACAGGATGGAGCTGTATATCAATGAAAAAGACCAGACAACAGTGGTCTTTAAATACAGGTTATAGGAGGAGATGGACGTTATATATATGACATACTAGGGCTGTCAAAAAAAAATTAGAATTCTGAATATTCGTCTAATTTAAAATAAAAATCCACATTCAAATGCAAAAAAGTTGCATTCGAATTTAAGGTCTGCGCATCCGTCAGGCAGCCTATCCCATGGGCACAACGAGATGCGGATGACGAGTATTGGCATTGATTGCATTGAATCTTTTTTAGTTTCATTCATATATTGCGGGAAAACGAGAGCATCAGTGTGCAGAAGATGTTGTTTGCGTCAAAACTGAAACCAAGCCGTTCACACAAAATGCATATTTATCACATTTTCTAGAGGGACATCTTATCACTTTGCCTCCCGCATTCCTCGCAGAGCAGCATGTTTAGAAAGCTATGTAAGATTTATGTAAGTTCAACTTTTAAAAACATGTCTCAAGACTTTAAGGCGGTTTTTCCCCATCCCACTGCATCATGTTTTTAAATACGACCTACCTACTCTTTGTGTGATGGGTTTTTCGTCCCGTTTGTGTATTAAACGATACGACTGTTGTGATGTTTTTTTTTTCTTCGTAATTGTTTAAGCAACTTAATTATTTATAATTGGTTTATAAACATTATTTTATTTAAACATTATGCACTTTTTTCCCAAAGATGGTCGTGTTATTTTATTACGCTTTGAAAAAATGTGCATAATATTTTGCTCGATGCGCCCATCAATTGTGGCCTAGAGAGAAGCCCAACGCTTTTTTTTTTTTTTTTTTTTTTCCCGCCTAACGAAAATTAATGCCTTTTAAAAATTCTAATATAATTGAATTTGATTATATTTAAGTAGAAAATTCGAATACATTTTTTCAGTCATTTTGACAGCCCTATAACATTCAGTCCTAGTGCAAAATATGCAACTGTATTATATAGTTAAAAGTCTGTGTGTTTGTGTATAATAAAACATAAAAATATGTATTTAATTTTCTGTTTTAAGTAGATATTATCGGTTATTTTGTTTCTTTTGTTTTTCTATTGACCACAACATACATCATTTCAGATGGGGAAACAAACATATTGCATTTAGTGGGAAAAAAATATATAATCTTTTTTGTTTGGTCTTTAAAATAATATGCAAAACCGTGATTATCATTTTATTTTTTATTTTTTATTTTATGTTGCCTTTCAGGATTTTCTTTATGATACCGGCCAGTGGCTTGTCTCTGTATTATGTTTTTCCTTATTCTTGTTTTTAACTCTTCTGTCTTCTCTCAGTTTCATGACCACCACATTTGTGATTGAAGCCATGGCCGCTGCCAATGCCCATCTGCGCTGGAAGAGGAGAGAACAGGAAGAGGTTGGTAACTAGATCAGTTTAATGCCAGCTGAATAAGAACATTATGTTCTTATTCAGTCTCAGGTCATTCCCTATGAAAATTACACTGATCTTGGAAATGTTGCACGTCCCACTGCAGGTAATCAAGCCAGAAAGTCGATGAAGCTTTGAACGAGACTGACCTATCAGTGAGTGAAACAGGGCCATTTAGGGCAGAAGTACTAAAATAGAGCTATTATGTGTTGAAGCAGACTCAGAACGAGGCCAATGCTCAGTATGATTCTAGTCTGTTGCACCAATACAAACAGAATATAGAAAACCTCTGTGGCAAACAATAAATTGGCCGATACAACTTTAAAAGCAAAATGTTTATATTTATATGTTATAGATCATCTCTTTTCTGCAACAGCATGTGTTGTGCATATATTATGTGTATGCTGAATAAGCATGCCATGACCAATTTTGCAGTTTAGCATGACAAATTGCTTCCTTGTTTTTGTTTGGCACATTATATTGTGCACACAGCTTTTCAGCTGAGTGAACTGAAGCAATAATCAAACATTTTCTCATAGAACGTCCTCTGTCAGTCATATTGAACATTGTCTTAAAAGGATACTTCACCAAAAATACAGATGTTATCCTTTACGTTCCAAACCTGTATGTTATTACCGCACAAAGAGGCTGAATTTAAAGTTACAAACAATTAATTCAATGGAACTGAGTGCTGCAAGATCCAAAATGAACAACAAAAGATATGTTCCAATCGTTCTGAAGCCCACACTACCAATGCAAACGGAGTTCAAAAACAGTAAAAACAGTAGTGTTTTTTGAACTATTTACTGCAGTTGAAAATAATGCCTTTCCTATTTGAATAATATCAATGTTCATTTTTCCTGTGATGCACAGCTAATTTTTCTGGGGTCGTTAACTGTTACTTCCTCCCTTCAGGGTCACATGATCCTTCAAATCATTCTAATATTCTGATTTGCTACTCAAAAAACATTGTTGAAAACTCTTGTGCTGCTTAATATTTTGTTGAAACTGTGATACATTTTTTTTTGCAGGATTCTTTGATGAATAAAAATTCAAAAGAACAGCATTTTATTTGAAATTCCTAATACTCCACCCTTGCGGAATAAAAGTCTTATATTCTTCTTTCAAAAACAGACCCCACTTTTTGGTTTTTGGTTATGAGCATGTTTGTTCAATTATTCAATTAACCATTTTTGTGGTCACAACCATTTTAAGGTTAGTGACAGCGACTCCAGCTCGGACTATTCAGATGATGACGTTGTTATCCGGGGACGTTCAGAACCCGTCGAAACGCGGCCCATTCTCTCTGTCCGTAAGTGCTGTTTGCGTTGTTTTGTGTCTTTGTCAATAAATTGATTTGCAATGTCGAAATCTTAAGCTCACTGTTGGGTTTGTCATCTGATATAACAGAGCGTGCTGTGAATATAGACCACTTTGACATTGTCGAGAGAGTCGAGATGGGACAAATGGCCTCCATGTTTTTTAATAAAGGTAAGAGTTCTTGCATCATTATGTGCTACAATGTAATCTTCAGTTAAGACATTTAGCTTTATAAGGCTATTAAACAGACCTTAAGAGATGGCTGCCGAAGGTCAAGTTTTGCTGGAATGTTCAGTTACAGTGAACAAGGTTATTGGCTGCTAATGAGGTGTAATTAGAACTAGTTCAATTGCTTTTGGTTGTAATTGCCTCACTCTAGACCAGTTATCTACTTTAATGTAAGGAAAGGAGAGGCTTGCTTCGAGATGGAGAGCCCAGGTAATGAGAATCTTATGATGAATATGAAGAAGACTTGTTCACCTTGAACCACAGACCGAAGTGTCATTTATACAGATTCCTATTTTCAGGATTCTTGCCCTCCCAAGCATCATTTCACGAGCGGCGCTATGCAAAGGCTGACTCAGCAGTGCCCAGAGCAGCCTTGTAATATCTCAACAGCATTGCTTTTGGCATCTTTTCCAAAACATCAAACAAAGGACGGAAATCAGAAATGGCATGCTGCTCTGTTCCATACAGGACTGGAAATTTAACCAGGGGGCAAAAATGCCACCAAAATTCACAAAAGTCTTTACCTTTACACAATTAAACTGTATCTATTACAGCTGTTGTAATTAATGTAAAATGTGAAAATGAATAAGTTACGGCATATTTAGACCTGCTTACGTTTTACATGTTTTTTTTCAACGTTGAGCATTATAACCAATCTCACACATTTCTGTTGAGCTTATGAATGTGATGACCAATCAGAGGTGTCACTGGGATTAGTCGCCGGTGAAGAAGAAATCATCTGAAAACACAGGAGTTTCAGTACACATGCTTACTAACTAAATTGTGCACTCTCGCAAATTCTTTCATCATAAGAGTAGATGCGATCTAAAGTTTAATTTTGCAGTGTAGACCGCTTCAGTGACTATAACAGGAGTTTTTCAGAGTGTGCGTAACTCATGCTAGACTGAAGTCATGGACCGCTTCAGTGATGAGAAATGTTCTTTGCTTGTATTTCCATTTAAATAACGGTTTTGTACCTTCGAACTAACTAAAGATAACCCATAGAATCTTGATTTTCTTGTTTTTCTAATGCGTCACATAATAATAAAGACAGTCGTATGTAGATCGAAGAGGTCAACATCAATGGCCATACTTGAAGTTGTGGATAAATCCCACCCACCCTAAACAAACAAGTCATTGGAATATTTTTGTGATTTTAAAGAAAGCCTTTGTACACTCAAATCATTCAACTTACTCAATAAACCTGGAAATAGATGCCTTATGGGAGTGGCCTTTGAACTGGCTCCATTATTTAACTGAGAGAGCCAACAGTATGTAGTTGGGAGGGTTTACGTCACCGTGGCTGGGTTATTGCTTGTGGGGGGCCCTCAAGATCAATAGGGGGTCCCCGAAGTTAGATTTAATTTATATAAATGACACAGTATTCAATGTATCCTATTAGGAAACGGGATATTATTGGCTGGGGCACAATATCTTCGATTCGAGTGATTTAATGACAAACACTTATAAATATGTAAATACAGAATTAGTAAAAACTAAAACATGATGGATTTAATAAATTCTCTCTGATGTAATAAAACTAAAGTAATGATGTTTGGGGTAATGATAAAGAAAAACTCAAAAGTAGTAATAAATATAGAGTGCAATAGAAAGTCAGAACATTTAATTCTTTAGGATAACGATGACAAGTAAATTACCTGGGACACCACACATCGATACATACAAGAGAAACTACCAAAAGGATCTCTGGAGTAATAGTGAATATGTCCTGGAATATAATGCATTATATATATTGTATTGTTCATTAGTTTTGCCCTACTTATCTTATTGTATAGAAGTTTGGGGCAATAACTATAGAAGTTCACTACATCCCCTCTTCATACTTAAAAAATGTGCAGTTAGAATCATACATAAGGTGGGATATTTTGATCATACAAATATATTATTTCTGCAATCCAGATTATTAAAACTTTTTGATTTAGTTGGTTTTTATACTGCACATCTCTTGTATAAAGCCAACAAAAATGAACTACCCGGGCAATATTCAAAAGTTCTTTACAGGAAGAGAGGGGGGATATAATCGGAGGGGATGTGGGAAGCTTAAATTCCAGGTGGTGAGAACCACCAGGAAAAGTTTGTGTGTGTCTGTGTGTGGTGTCAAACTTTGGAATGGTTTGGGGATACAGCTCAAGCAATGCCCAAATATTTACCTATTTAAATCAAGATACAAGGAAATGGTGTTGACAAAATACAAGGCTGAGGGAGGGAGCTTGGTGTTCTCAGGATTGTGATATGGGGTGAAGATTATTGTATAAAAACGGTAGTAGGGATGATCAATAGTTCTTACTAATATTGATACTGTCACGTTGTGGCTGTGCCAGAGAACAGGCAGGACGACAAGGATGAAGGATACAAGAATACTTTAATGAATACACGAGAGGGTAGGAGCACACGCACAGGGAAACATTCACAATAACTGACAAACTGGAACACAATGGACAGGAACTGATATAGGGTGGATAACGAGGGGCAGACAGGTGAGCACAATGAGGGGATTAACTGATAAAGAGAATAGGAACAACCAAATAAGGACACAGAGTGAGAAACCATAATAGACAGTCCACAGGTTGTGACAGATCGCCCCCCTCCCGGAAGGGGCGACCCGCGGGAGTTGGGCGCCCCTGGATCCGGGAACCATGGCTAGCGGAGACAAATGGGAGGCCATGGCGAGCAGGAACTCGTGAAGTCCTGTCGGAAGCCACGGACCTGCGTTAGGCCCCACGGCGGGAAGTAGGATACTTGGGAGGCCATGGCGGAGCAGGGTACTCGTGGGGCCATGGCGGATCCGGGACCTCGGGAGGCCATGGCGGATCCTGGACCTCGGGCGGCCGTGGCGGAGCTGGGGACCCGTGAGGCCATGGTGGATCCTCCGTGGCCGTGGCTGGCTCGGCTATGGGTGTATGGCCCCCCCCCCCCAAATCTTCTTGGGGAAATCCAGGAATCCTGGGGGTCGCTCTGGAGGAGCGGGCTCTGGTCGGCGCTCTGGAGGAGCGGGCACTTGGGGGCGCTCTGGGGCTGGAGCCGACACGGGAGCGAGCTCTGGGGCCGGAGCAGTCATGGGAGCGAGCTCTGGAGCTGGAGCAGTCACGGGAGCGAGCTCTGGGGTTGGAGCTCTTCCTGGGCTTAACTGGGGATAACTAGGTTCTACAGGGGATCACAATGAGTGCTAATTCATATGAACGGAACAACCAAATAAAGGGACACAGAGGGAGAACCATAATAGACAGTCCACATGGGTGTCAGACATTAATAAATGGTGATATAATTACAACAGAATGGGATACGATTGCATAGCTGAGCAAATAATAATAATGATAATGACGAGCAGATAAATACATGACCACGATATTGTAATTTACAACAAGACTGCACTATTAATTTAGTCATAGTACTGGTATTAATGCATTGTTATTGTGACGGTAGTAGAGATTATTAGCACTATCATTGTCATTTATTATTATTGTTATTTCTATTGCTATTATAAAACTGATTTAACAATATAATATGATATGGTTATATTTTATATATTACATATTAAAAAATACCGGGATATATTAGAATGTTTATGATAATGAGGATTATTATAATATAGTATTGTGATTATTGAGACGGACATATTGTATTTGGTTATTTGTATATAACTATTATAATATCACAAATTATTAGTAACAGACAATGGCAGCAACCATATGGTGTAATAAATGGGAATGAATTGGGGGTGGGAGCAATCATGTTCTACTTCTGTCCACTCCCTTTCGAGCAAGTAGTAATAGTTGTGGTTATGTGGGTATCAATAGCGTCTGCTGTGTGGTGGTATATGTGTAGGTGGTATTTTATACAGTGTGGTAATTATATGTTTACGGTATTTGTACGGATACATTATATTGAATAACTGTTTTCTATTTTTTCTATGTATGTGTATTTTATACACATATATCTATTATATATAGTATATGAGATAGTATCATATGAGATATAATATATATATATATATAGCAATTTTTTTTCTTTTTGCTCGAAATAAAGTATCATAAAAAGAAATTATTTCATAAACGTTCTTAAAGGGATAGTTCAGCCCAAAAAATGAAAATTCTGTCATTATTACCCTCATGTCGTTCTAAACCTGTAAAACCTCCGTTCATCTTCGGAACACAAAAAAATATATTTTTGATGGAATCTGAGAGCTTTCTACCCTGCATAGACACAAGGCAGCTAACCACTTTTTCCAGACCCAGAAAGGTAGTAAAGACAGCATTAAAATAGTCCGGTTCATTCGTCCACATGTGACATCAAGGATTCAACTGTATTTATGAAGCTACAGAATTTTACCTATGTCTCTACTAGGGCTGATACCGTAATTAATTTGCTTATAATAGATGATAAGAAAATTTTGATTTGTCAATCGCAGAGGCCGATTACACGGTCACGGACAGGCGAGAGTAAAGAGTTGTTCGACGTGAAGTCCGATCGTGATTACATCAAGTACGCGAGAGAAAGCCTAAAGGAGATTCCGCGCTCTTCTTAATAGCTCCGCAGTCCTTGATGACACACACCCTCCGTTCTAAGCAGTGCTGCTCAAGTCAGTGCGCGGGGCCATCAGCAGAAAAGAAAGAAATAAAACCGTAACACGCCAAGGACATAACGTAGAATGGGAGATGGATCGCTGTGTGAAGCCGAAGAGAAAGCCATAAGATTAAGCCCCACCGACCAGGCTTGCGTTGTCTTTTAAAGAGCTAAATAACAGAAAATATTGATGATGCCACATATCTTGCTGTCGGCTTCACTCACCGGGTCTATACCGGACGTTACAGTTGTGGTCCTAGGCCTTAAGCGTACAGCACGAAATCCCACAACAAATAAATACATAACATAGAGAGAATAATAATAAGTTTTTCCCTATTCTATTTTTTTCAATTTTTCAAGTTGATGCATGGGGTTTTTTTTTTTTATTCACTTTAAAATGAAAAAAACATCAATTTTGTCATAATGTTCATGAAATTATTTGGTAGTCTGAGGGGTGCGCACCAAAAAAGTTTGAGAACCACTGTCTAAAGTTAACAGACAGTGTTTTAAAAAGTGCAGTGCACATGTTTACATTTGTTTATTACAGTGACTTTGAATTACCTTAAGTTGTGTGGTAAAGCAACAGATTTGTTTTTCTATTTCTGCAATCTACTTTAGTTTGTGTGATTTGTTACTGACTTTCATAATGTTTACACCAGGCTTGTTTGTCAGTGCTTTATGTTGTCATAATTGTTACATGCTTACAAGGTTGGAAGTTCAGCAAATCAGTCAATATACTACTGTGATTTTAGTTGTTAAAAATGTCATTCATATCAATTCATTCATTCACCTAATTTCATCGTAACATATAGTCCTGGCCTACAGAAAAGAACATTTATATTTAATCTATCTATAATTTTGTGTTGGTCATACTATACAATGATGTATAGCTTGTCTTTGTTGAATAATACGGAACATAAAAAGCTTTAAAAAATAATTGCATATTAAAACGCAATCGCAATATTGTTAAAAAAAATCACAATTAGATTATTTTCCAAAATCGTTCAGCCCTAGTCCTTACTTCCTTTCTGGGCCTTGAACGTGGTAGTTGCATTTCTGTCTATGGGAGGGTCAGAGCTCTCGGAATGAAATAATGTCTTAATTTGTGTTCTGAAGATGAAGGAAGGTCTTACAGGTTTGGAACGACATAGGTGTGAGTAATTACAATGACGGAACTATCCCTCCAACTTACGTCTGATTTAGCCGTACAACCTCATGGAAAGAGCTGTTTCCCCCCACTCAAATCTTTTTTAGGTATTCTATTAATGATGCTTAAAGATGGCACATTTATACGACAACTGCATTATGCAGTATAATGTAAATAGCCTAAATAAAGCAAATTCATTCCTGATATTTTTTTTATTTATTTATTACAAAGAACTGTATAATGTTGTTTATTGCTCTTGTAATAAAGTGTCTAATAATGCTTATTAATTTTGATTAAACAGTTGGTGTAAATAAACTTGATGATATATGCATATTCAGATAAATTTACTGGTAATAGTCTATAGTATTCTGATTAATTTAAGTAACCGGTTAAATAGTATTTGACACAAAAGGCAACACAGAAACAGTTAGTATTAAGGTAATTGTAAAAAATCCTCTTATAAGGATAAAAAAAACACACCCCAGAAATCAATTCCAGGTGACAAATATTGCAATATAATGGAAAAGTACATTTCTGACCTTGGTTCCATGCGTCCACAGCATGTGAGGGCACACGGAACCCACTAGGTGGCGCACTCGTTACACCCTCCAACAAACCAGTGCTGCACTCACTTTTGATGAACACAAACACACTCTTGTAGCTTCAGAGCTTAGTGTTTCCTCAGCACGGACGTCACACACACACACGCTCTGTCGCCTCTACGTTATTGTATTAAGCGTGATGTGCTCGCTTTGCTCTGACCTTTCCCATTGTGGGATGGAGCGAAGTGGCCACTTTGGAGGTGCACTTGGGAGAAACTAATGACTACCTGAGCAGCATAGCAGACTCTGATCGTAAATGTATTAAATTGAAGCGTAACTCACTGTGAAGGAGATTAGTATAGTTAGTGTGACTATATTATTGACTGTAGCTTTAAATATAATACTCATTTGCCCTCCTGTCTTAGGACATGCGGTCTTTTTAATGCTAGTGCAATTGCTAAACGCAGCCTTTGTAAAGGGGGTGATCAATCCATGAGCTGCCATTCAGTGGGAAGAAACCACAGTCTTTTATGTGCCAAAATCAACGGTAGTTAGAGGCTTTAATGTTTGTGAATGGACTTAAGGATTGTCCAGGCAGGTGGAAGGTTGTTTTTAGAGAAAAAACAATCAGCGACTATTTGTTTGCAGTTTAAGGTTAAAGCAGAAAGTGAATTCGCTTTGGTCTGAAATGACCAAGAGGAAGCCTGGCTTTCCCTTGTTTCATCATTGGACGGGTTTCTTCATGGCTGCTGGTTTATCAGGGATGTTCATAGTAACCTTCCCACTGACAGGTTGATTAGAAGTTAGCTTCGGATAATGTCACAGAGGAGATGGATTAGTTCATGATTGATTTTGTTTTTGTTGGTGCGTTGCTAAGACTATTACTTTTGGCTCATAATGCACTTTGGTGCATAACTCGTCTTTCTCTGTTTATGTTACATGTATGATTGTGATTGATACCTTAAATGATGCAGCTCATTGAGAAGAGGTGTGCAATTACTTTTCAGAGTTATTAGACTTACAACTTTCAGCTGGTGGATAAAACTAGAACAAAATCCCATATTTTTGTCCATGCTCACTTTTTCCTGTTTTAATTTTTAGATTGCCTCACTTAGTTAGTTTTTTTTTTTTTACCCAAATTCACTTTTTAAAAACAGTAGTTTTTAATTTTTTAGTGTTTGATTTGAAATGTATTTAGAAAAAATATTCTATAATTTTAATATGTTGTATATGCCATTCATCAGTTTTCAGCCATGACATGAAAATAATTACTAGCGTATCTAAATTGACCCACATTTTAGTTACCATTGCATCTCTATTACATTTACATATGCGTAATGAAGCAAGAAGTTTGGATTTTAATTCAGATACATTTTTCAAAAATAATACAGAAACCTTAGTAACAGGCTCACTTTTTCTCTATTTTTTTAAATTGTAAAATAAGCACTTTGACTGTATTGGTGTTCATAATTTCCCGTGTTTTCTGCCAGGTTTTTGCCATTTCATTTTTGTAAAATAAACTGGAACCGGTTTTAAAAATTATATTATTAATTAACCTCAATATTATAATATTTAAATAACATGCGCACATCTTCTCCTTTATGAATTTTAGCTCTAAAATTTGTAAAAAAGCTCTGCAAGGGACTTTGCTTCATAATTTCCAAGTTTTTTTCAGTCTGCCAGGTTTTCGCCACTCATCTTCGTAAAACATACTGGAACTGATTTAAAAATTATATTCTTAATGAACCTCAATATTTAAAATAACATGCTCACATTTTCTCCTTTTATAAATTTTACTTGACAAATTGTATAATAAGCACAGCAACTGAATTTCCCATGTTTTCGGCCAGGTTTTCGCCACTCATCTTCGTAAAACATACTGGAACTGATTTAAAAATTATATTCTTAATGAACCTCAATATTTAAAATAACATGCTCACATTTTCTCCTTTTATAAATTTTACTTGACAAATTGTATAATAAGCACAGCAACTGAATTTCCCATGTTTTCGGCCAGGTTTTCGCCACTCATCTTCATAAAACGAACTGGAACTGAAAGCAACATTTGCTGCTTTTTTATGTGGAGGAAAAGATGACTCAATTAAGCTTATAAAAGAGTATATCTTAATTTTTTCTTTATTTAAATGTAGTTTTAATAGTCTGTTAGCTCTAGTCGACTTCAGAGTAATTAATGAGCTTATTGGTCGGCTGGACCGTTCAAGATCCTCGTAGGAGCTTCGGTGATGATGAATGTGTAATATGGTAAGCCCATGTGTTTCCTCTTGAATGCTCTCCATCTCATCTCCAACTGGCAGGGACCGAGTGATGGATGGATGGAGGAACAGGTGAAGAGGAGTGTGGGGTTAATGAAGAGAAGAGCAGGGGGAATTTTGTAATGAAGTGCTTGCTTCTTTAATTAGGATGATTTATACATGCGTTTAGTGGGTATAGAGTGTTGGGAGGAATCTTCTTGGGAATGATGCCCCCCATCTTCATGTTCAGTCAACATCTCCACCTGTTTGTATTTGAAGTGATGTTTTATGTAAAGCCATGAATCTTCAGAATGACAGATGATGCTTCTTTCTGCAGTTGGTGTCAACATGTTCTACATCTGCATCATCGTGTACCTGTACGGAGACCTGGCCATTTATGCCGCTGCTGTACCTGTATCACTGATGGAAGTTGCATGGTGAGTTCAGGATATCCCATCTTATTGTTCTAGACATTAATTAATGAAACATCAGCTTTATGTTTTGAATGTTCAAATTAGTCCCACCATTAAAACCTGACTTATTTCATATTAGTTGCAGATCAAGAAAATTGTTCTTATTAAAAAGTTCTTATTGCAGACGTTTTCACATATAAGTTGATGTTCGACGAATAAGAAATGTTTAAAGGGGTCCTATTATGCTTTTTCGCTTTTTCAGCTTTAGTTAGTCTGTAATGTTTGTTTGAGCATAAAAAAGATCTGCAAATTTACTAAGTTCAAAGTCCACTTCAAAAGGAGATTTTTTTATTTAACAGAAATCACTTTTCAAAAAACGAACGACTCGTTTGGAGTACAACGCATATTTTCTGGGATTTGTTATATCACAAATATCGTCAAATGGGACGAGACCTGGTTGAGCTGCACTAGAGAAGGCAATGAGTGTTATCACTATGTCGGAGACACGCTAGCTTTCCCAAGGCAGACAAACTTGGAGTGGTTACAATCATCCGGGTTTAAATCGCGCTCAAATTGATTTTGACGCAATATTTACACTGAAGCTCGCAGGCAGCTATAGTAAGGGGCATGACAGTCCCCCCGACCAGGTGCCGAGTGCTGCCAATCACGGCACACACCGGCCCAGCTAACCAATCCCAACACACACACTGGCCCGGCTAACCAATCACAACACACACTGGCCCAGCTAACCAATCACAGCACATTTCGTATTTCAGAAGCTGGGCCTTCAATTGATAAAGGAACTATTTGAACCGTTCATGCCAGACTGGTGAGAGAGATGTTGTAATAATGTAAAATATGTGAAAAATCTTGGCTTTCGAACAACCTAGTATGAGAACCTGTTCTAGTACACCCCGAAACAAATTCAAGACTTTGTAAAAGAGCATAATCATAAAGAGCATGGTCTGTTCACACCAAGATGCATTTTTGATAAACTGCAAAATGTGAATTTGATAAACATTTTAAGAAATCTGTTTGAACCAATGCAAACTAGAGTTTTGACGGTGAGAATTTTCCCACCGGTTAATCGACGTGTGACAATACCGTGTGATAATACCGGTGTCACCGTGGGGGCAGGGGCATTTCCTCTTCCTCGCTTTCCTTCGCTTGCAAAAGCGGCGTGCGCATTTTACTTTCACTTTCAAATTAGCGGCAATTCGGAGTCAATTGCTTGATGCAACAACAAAATACAACGTCAAATTCACTTTAGCGTATATATAAAACATAGGACTTTTATTAACAAAACGAATAAAAAGACACCATAGCTGTTGGGCAGGCTATGCCGAAGTAAAATAAACAATAACTTACTGAAGTTTTTAAGTAGGTGCGATACCAACGGAATAATTAAGACGTATAATATAAACCAATAAGACGAAACTGTAGTATCAAAAATGATAAAAACTGGAGTCACGTTATACCCTTGATGGTCAATAAAAAAAAATACATTACACGTTTAATAAAGTAAAATCAGCAAACCCTGTGCGAACCATTAAATTGAAACTAATGTTTTAAACAACTTCCAAAATCACTTAGATAAACGCAAAGTCACAGGCTTGTCAAAATCCAAAATACTGCCCAACAAGTGCTTTTTATGCATTCGTTTCGAAACTATCAGCCGCGATTTGGCTTGTCTGTCTCCCCTGTCACCTCACCTCACGCTTCTTGTTCCGTCAGCTCTACTCACCCCTCCCTGGAGAAATTAAATCTGATCTTGAGCGACTGTACGTTCGGTACATCTGCATTGAGCTGCCGCGTTCATTTTTAATTGTAGTGTCCGGTTCTTTTTACGAACTAAATGAGTTTTATTAAAATAAAAAGAAACTAAACCGAATTGTGGGAGGTCGTGCCAACTGTGGTCAAGTGACGTAACCGGTGTTGCGGCTGAACACCGGTATCACCGTCAGCACCGTCTTATCGCGGCAAGCCTCATCTGCCAACTTTATGATTTGCCATCAATGTGTATCTTTTTTTGGCCCCTTGTTCATTGAACCTGTCGGCTATTTTATCTCATGGTTTGTACAGCAAATTGCAAAATAGCACAAATCTGCACCCAAATTTTTGTCCGAGCATCACGTTTGGGGTGTGAAAGACTTCATCCCTATAAAAATCTTACTTTATCATTTGATACAATGATTTCTAAGGCCTCTCAAATATCCACCATCCAAACCCCGTTTGTACACAATGCCTTCTTGTCATTTGATTATTTTTAATTAAGTAATAGGCCTCTTAGTATAATTGCAAAAATGTTTCCCTTCAGGTCCTGGTACACGTGTCTTTTTGCTGTGAAAACGTTACTGATTTTTATCCCCTTGTTTTCCCGTAAGAGTCGCCTGCGTCCATTGTTTAAATTGAATGTGTCCCTGGCTTCCTCCGGTTTCATCCGCGTTCCAATCTTTTTTTTTTTAGCTGTACAAACGCTTGGTTTGCGCTTGATATTTCCAACTGGTGTGTGTTTACATATTATTTGTAATGTATTGTCTCATTAGAACCACAACGTTTTGTAGTGCAAACAATTTGACGTTTCCCTGCCTTGTCTTCTTCTCGGTATTTCCCTACAGCGCTAATGAATCGACGTCTCGCACATTGACCGAAAACGGCTTTACTTTCCACTTTGAAAATAAGGATATAAGTGAACATAATACTAACTTTATATTGTTTGTTATTAGGATGGAATGCCTCGATGCGATACTCCCGGAGCGTATCGCTCCAAAGCTGGCATTTTTCCTGTCAGGAGGTCGCGTATCGTTCATCACTAGAACCGATCCAAATCCAATATTGGCCATAGCTATACTATTCCTGTTATTGGTCTGTAACCCCACGAAAGGTAACAAAAACTTTCAAGCACCTTATTTTGGTGCCTATAGTTCAAGTAGTGTCTGTTTTGTCAAGATCGCCGCCCGTAAGTTCTTGTTTGGCGATGCGTTCAAGGCGACTTTTATTTTGACAGCGCTGGAGACAGCAGCGCCTGAGCAAACAGTCGTACACATTCTCCCCCTCTGTTCGGTGTCGTCGCTCAGTTCTGTCCTAATTGGATAGAAGTCTGTCTAATACAGCCCATAGAGCGTTAAACCAAGGACTTAACAATTTATCCAAAAGTATTCTAGTGTTGCTTTTATTTATTAGTTATCGAAAGGCCACATTATACAACGTTTCTCATTTGCTGGGTCTCATTCCGCAATACGCATTTTACATCATTTAAAAACAGTCTTTGAATGCTAATGAACTTAATTTCACAAATCTTGCAAACATAGTCGATCAGATGTGAGGATCGTGTGAAGTGTGCAATTTGACCTGCATGATCGTTGTGTTCTCGGATGAACGCTCCCCATGCAAACGCTCGTTCCCAAAGCGCACAGTTAACTTGAAATTTCAAACTTAACGAAAGGCTCAATAAAATAGCCACAGATTCATATACTATACGCATCAAATATCTCCCTTCCTGTTGTGCTTAGAACTTTTCCTATTTGAGCCAGGTCTGTGACTCTTTCTTCAAGATATCAATGCCCTGTCTGCGCATGTGATGCCGTAAGCGCTTTGTGCTGCTCTCTATAGAAGCCTTTCATATACTTTGCACATGAAAGATTAAATAATCTAGTGTATAGCCCAGCTAATGGATGGCAGCAACATATGAAAAGATACAGGGGGTTGAAGTCAAAAGTGAACATCCTTTGTAAAGTGATTTAACGTTGTAAATTCCAATCTTGCAATGTTCATTATTTTATCAAAATAAGAAGGATCATACAAAATGTGTGTTATTGTTTATTTAGTACTGACCTAAATGATATATTTCACATAAAAGATGTTTAGTCCACAAGAGAAAATAATAGCTGAATTTATAAAAATAACCCCCATTCAAAAAATTGTTCTTAATACTGTGTTGTTACCTGAATGATCCACAGCTGTGTTTTTTTGTTTAGTGATAGTTGTTCTTGAGTCCCTTGTTTGTCCTGAACTGTTAAACTGCCTGCTGTTCTTCAGAAAAATTTTGAACGGTGTAATTTTTATAAATGGCCTGTAGAGTTCGAATCTGTCTTTTAGTCTTCTTGGTAAAGTAGTTTTAAAAATGCCTGAAATGAATTTTCAGAGGTCGAAAGTGTCTAATTGTTTGCCTTCTCACAGTGGGAATCACTCATGCAGAGCTGGGAGTGTGAAATACAATGACACGGAGTCGTGCTGGGGCCCCGTAAGACGCAAGGATGCCTACAGAGTGTTTCTGGTGAGTGCAGCAGCTCCCGTTACAAACACACAGTCAAACACAAGCACCTTGTTGGCAGCACTTGTGTCTCGGCAGGGTGCTGGACTCACACCGGCTGAAGACTGAAGGTAAGAAAGACAAACGAGACACTTAATACTTCTGCGTAATCTCTGTGGACTCCTCGCTCCACATGTACCAGGAGGCTCTTGAGTGCCCTTGAAATTCACGTAGAGCTACAGCACATGACACCGGTTTGATTTCCTCCTTGGCTTTAGCATTGCAACAGTGATTGATGTGCTGATTCATTCATTCCGCTCTTCTCCACCCTCCTTCATCTCTAGAAATCAGGGAAGTTGCTGTCTCGTCTACCAATAAAAAGCATTGGTTCAGCTTTGAACAAAATCTCATCGCATGGATACCGCTATGTGGTGTTTACCAGGAAATGATGACTGATTTTTTCGAATAATGTGCGCGCCTTTACAGCATTTAGCTTTTTCCCCTCTCTGCGCAGTTGTCGGCACCGGTTGAGTTTTTAAAGATGGTCACATGCCTTGACGTTATGAATTTTAGTTGTATTTTCATTTATTATATCCATTCTGTACCATGCATTTAACTCGAGATAAACATCACCCACTCGTCTTCCGTTCCCCAAACTCGAGGCGTTTGACTAGAGAGGCATCATCAATTTTCCTTCTGGGACTTTCCCTTAATAAATCATTTTTTTTCTTCTTATTTGATGAAGCTTAATCCGCCCAGCTTATGACTGAGTGTCCACTGGGCTGTGTCTGTTTCCTCTCACCTTATCCTCCAACGTCCTGTTTTTTGTGAGCGAGAAAGTGACCATTGGAGTCTGGGCATGGCCATAGTGGCCCAATTTCTGACCACCAAATTTATGAGTTTTTCAGACCCAGGTAAATCTGTCCCAACGGGATGTTTCACAAGCACTTGCAATTCTTGCTTACAAGAAGCAAAAAAAAAAAGATATTTCGGCATAATTGTAATATTAAAACAGGGGGCATAATTTATGTTAACTGCTTTTAAAATGATTAATGTATATTGTTAATATATTTAAGTGCACAGAATTTGTTTAATTCCTGATTAAAATAAATAAATAAATAAATAAAATTGTGTCTGGAAAGGAAGGTTTTCATCACTATATGAGATTAATGTGAAGAAACTTTTTCTGCATTACAGTAATGAGATTTTTGGGGCAAAAATGTGCTTTTTTGGAATGAACATGAAAATGGCAACAAATCACAAATCTTAATGGTCCTAAAAATAGGATGACATTTTTTTTGGTGCAAATTAATATTTCTTAATTTTGAGCCTTTTTATTTTTTTAATCTTGTGGTGAAAAGTGAGGCAGCTATTTTTTTTGTGAGATTCACCCTTTAAGACTGTGCCATCAAATTTACCACATCAGCAAAATTAAACACGCATTGGTACTTCGGTGTTTTAACATGACCACAAAAATGTCAGGTCACATTTGCATGCAAATGACTGACATTTACATAAATCCCCCATCTTTGCACTAACTTTGTTTTGAGTTTCGACGTATACCCGAGCTTGTCTGAGAACACTTAACTGATCATCACTTTGATTGCTTTTTAATCGCGTTGTTAATTAGCAGTTCCTCACTGACACTTCTTTCAAATCAAAGCAAGTTAGTCTAACCAGAGTCTTGGTTACTTGTCTGGCCTTGCATTCTAGATCAGTGCTGATCATGCAAATCTATCCCCCGTCCTGTTAAGAAGACTGCTGCTAGACGTAGCGCAAATCTATTACAGGCGCCATGATGTGAGAAAATGAGAAGATCTAACAGTTTCACCTGTTATTATATCTTAAATCTTCAGAAATGCTTTCATGGACATTTTTGGTTCTCCACTGAAGCATAATGTTTCTAGCAAATATTCCAGATTATTGAATTGTGCCCATATGCCCTTGTAACATGTCTTGAATATATTCCTAAATGATCTTACTTTTGAAACCTGCTTTTAAGAGAGAGTGAGTGATGACCCCTCAGCTACGATGCATTCGTTTTTTCTGCTTTTTGGTGCGTCTTGACTTTGACTTGAAGCCGTACGTGGTCTGCCTGAGAATATTTGAGAGCGATGGTCAGTTGTATCCCCTCGTGGCCGGCGGGATTGATGTTTGACACATTAGTGCAGCCTCATGGCATCAGCTTTAGAAAAGAAAAAAAGGGAAGATTAAGAGGGATATTATGCCTTCACATAACACCTTGCCTCACTATAATCTCTAAGTGGGTGGCAGACCATGACACTGTTCTTTCTCTACCTGTGACACACAAAGAGGGATGTTATGGATGTCTTTCTTTAGGGGAATGTGGCCAAAGAGTTTCCAGGAATGGAGTGTGCTGGACTAAAGGTCCTCAAACTGCATGTCTCAGCAAAGGCCTTTTTAGCCACTGTTCTGCTTTGTACTGCTTAACGGCTGTTCGCACCAATAACACAACACAACCGTTAATTGTGTAAAACTTTATTTTATTTTTAAAGTGGTGCTCTAATGGGTATAATACATTTGGTAATGGAACCAGCTGTAATTGGTGCCATAATATTGGACAGTTTCTTGGTTAAATTCATGCTTTTAAAGCCAAACCCCCAACAGAACAAAAATATCATTTTAATTAAAATCTAAAGGCACTTACAGATGTGAGCATTGTTAATATTATATAGTATTGTATAAAGTAGCATAAAATAGTTTTATGCATAACACATTATTTAGATTATAAATTTGCATATTTTAGTATAACACTAAAAATGTGTCCGATCAGGTGAGATCTGTGATCTTTTTTTCTCTGATATGGAAGGAAAACTTTGCATGGATTTGCATCTGTTTTTAGGTGACCTGATTTTACCTATTTCTGAATAAAATATTCAATGGAAATTAATATTGGAAGGGACTTCATCCATCAGGATTTGATTGGGTCATGAATTGTTAGACTATGATATATTATTTTTCCCTGTTGTCACTGATTTGTCTTGAGTAGAAGTCATTTCATATGAAGAGAAAGATGTAATTTTAAAAATGTTTTATGTATATTTCTCTGAAATGACCTTTTATATACTTTTATTTATATTTTAATAGTTTGATATTAAAATGTAAGTAAAAAAGAAAATTACGCAGCCATATATAATATACATTTTATATTAAAATATGAATCCAAGTAAATTTACTAGTATAATTAAAGCTAATTTATATTTGTATTCAGGGCACGTTGTATACATTTTCACTGAATAATCCAACACAATAGGACCTGAGGCAGTTATGTAATTATGGCATTTATGATCCAATTTACACTCCACGTTTCATGACTCATTGCACATTAGTTTTCATAACGGACAGTGTGTATGTAACAGCAGGTGCTTAATTCATTTAGTTATCTTCTCATTTCTTCACAGTTTTCTCCCTTTTAAGTGTTAAGTAGATCACTGCTGTCACTATTTTATCCCATCATTTAAAAAAAAGAAAACCGTTCCAGCACTTGCTGTTCTAGTGGCAAAGCAAACAAAGAGCTATTTTTGAGCTCTGGCTCAACAGCTGTCCCTGAGCAATGCTATATTTTTAAAGTGCAAGACGGATGACACACAAACCTCTGAAAATATCAGGGCTGTGGGACAAGGACAAAAAAAACGGCATTTCAAAGCAAAATAATAGTCATTTTTCTACCCATAATTAAGCAGTTTTGTCAATTGTGAAAGACTTCAGTAGATTTTTTTTGGGTTGTCTGAAACGGGTATGGCTAAGGCAGAGTCTTTTTGTTGCCTGTAAAGTCAGACAGGCCTGTCTGCCCGGCAAGTATCTGCTTTGATCAGTAGTAAAGGTCCACACTGTGTAAAACTGCCATTTTATCTGTCGTGTTCACTGCAAGCTGTTAAGAAGATCAGTAGACTGAGACTTCATCTGCTGTCGATACATTTCAGTGTACAATTTAAAGAGCTTTTTAAAGAACCAGAGTATCCGTTCAGGCTTTAATGGCATCTGACCGTTAGGCACTAACACGCATCTTTTGACCGAAACGTTGTCAAACAAGCACTCGAAAGTTTAAAATATATACTTGAGTTCAAGATCAAGACATTGTTGATTCATTTTAGGGAAAGTATTGAGAGCTTTCCGTGTATCTGTTTAAATATGGAAGGGATCATGTGGAGTGAGGCTGTAAATTATATCAAGGACAGGAAGGTGTCCTCCTTTTTCTCATTGGGCTGGTAATTATTCTGAAGGGGAAGCGAGATTAATGGCTGTGCATGATCACCTTTATTCTATGGGTCCTTGTTAAATTAGCTCATTTCCTTAACCATCTTGATGGGAGGAACCTTTGTACCAAACAGTCTTTGCTCATAAGCTACGGAGTCGTATGATGGTCGTTTAGATTCTTGTGGCATAAACCACGATGCAGTCAAGTGAGCTTAAGTTGTAATTTTATTTTCCCCCTGAAGTCCAGAACTTTAGTCTGGGTGTTATTTTGTGCTTTCTATTGCTCAATGAATCCTGAAAAAAATGTAGCATGATTTCCACAAAAAATAGAAAATGGCACAACATATGATAATAAGAAGAAATGTTTCATGAGTATCAAATCAGCACATCAGAAGGATTTCTGAAGGATCATGTGACTCTGAAGACTGGAGTAATGATGCTGAAAATTCAGCTTTGATCACAGAAATAAATCTACTCGAGATCAAATTTGTTTTTCTTGTCTTTGGGAAAATGTGCTTATGACTTCAGGGATCAACGCTAAGGATTTTTTCTACTGGGCCAGTGGTTCAAATTTTTACTTGCCCTGCCAACGTTTTCACTGGCCCTGCCACAAAAAATAAAATAGTTGCTGTAATCATTGTTTTTGATCTGTTATCTTGTATTCTAATAAATAATCTTATATGACACCAATATTATTTTTAAGATACCAATTACCTTTTGGATTCTCTATTTCACTTTCATACCACGCAAAATCACGACCAAAAGAATATAAAGTTTAAACCTTAAGACAGTGCCCCAAGCCCGATACAAATAAGAACAAATGAACAAATTACAAGTATTAGCACAATTAAATATAGGCCTATAGCACTATATTTAGAAATGAAATGATGCTTTAGGTTTTTGTTTGTAGATGTTTAGGTACAGAAATTGAAAAATCACATACAAAATAACTTTTGCATATTCTTCACTCTGTGTTGCACCTTGATTTTTCATAGCCATTTGAAATTAGAGGCAACCACAGCATTTTAATCATGAATTGAAAAAAAAGTGCAATGTTTGATTTATATTAGACTGTATAGTATATAGTAGAAAGATTCCAAACTACGCAAAAACAGAATGGTCTGACCTTAGCTTTGTGAAATTATGCTACATAAAACATCTGCACGAAACAGAAACAGCAGGTGTGCTGAATGAGATGCAGATTCACTCTCTGACAGCAGACAGCGCTTATGGTACACTGATACAGCGCTTACTTGGTTACAGCTGTGAACACAGCAGCGCTGCGCATATCAACCATTAACACTTATTTAAATGCATCATACGGAGACCAAATGAAAAGAAAACGCCATTTCTGAAAACAATCCGTTCCCCTCAGAAACACATTCATATAAAATTCAATATTTGGATTTTCTTCCTATATTTCGCACATCGTGAACAGTGACTTGTTTTGCCTGCAACAGTATTTTCTCCTCTTTGTGTCCGTTTTCAGCATCTCTGGCCTCTGTTAACGCCGGTTTACAGACTAAGTATAATAATAACAACGTAATATTTCCACACAAATGGCCATTGGGAAAATGATTACAGTGTTTTATTGCAGAAATAAAACAAAAAATGTCCGGTATATCAGTGCATCTGTAACATACTCCAGTGTATACATTCAATATAGATTAATCATTGTTAAAACTACAAAGTTACTTGCCAAGAGGGGTATTTTGACATACTTTTGTATGCATTTGCCCATTCAGGCGGCTGTCTGTGCACGCACTGTTCACACAGAACACAACTCGCGAGTACTGAATGTAGTTGTCTTTCACGCCCAAATGCTTATTAAATTGCTTGAGTTTTTAAATTAACAAGTCTTAAAATCACATGCAAATGATAAGTCGTGACGTGGCCCGATCGGGCAAGTGACAAATCCGTCTACTGTCCCGAACGGCTTTCACGCTGGCCCCGGACCATCGGGTAGTCCTTATTGTCGAGCCCTGGGCTTAAAGGGATAGTGTGACTCGAATGTAAATTCTGTCATCATCTACTCACCCTCATGTCGTTTCAAACCCATAAGACCTTCGTTCATCTTCAGAACACAAATAAAAATATTTTTGATGAAATCTGAAAGCTTTCTGACCCTCCATAGACAGCAACTCAACCGACACGTTCAAGACCCAGAAAAGTAGTAAAGACATTGTTAAAATAGTCATGGTACGTCGTGGTACTCTCCTGAATGCGTTTGAAACTGAACTTAAGGAGCAAATTGTTGAATAAATTTGTTATTTTTGTTTTTCTTTGCACACAAAATTATTCTTATAGCTTCATAAAATTAAGGTTGAACCACTGGTGTCACATGACTAATTTTTAATATGTCTTATACCTTTTCCTGGTCTTGAACATGGCCATCGTAGGTTGCTGCCCGGAATATGAATATCAAAGCTCTCGGATTTAAAAAATATCTTAATTTGTGTTCCTTAGATGAACGAAGGTCTTACGGGTTTGCAAAGTTGGTTTGAAATGTCTAATGCAATACAGTGAAATTTACCTGCAGTACATATTTTTTGCTAAACATTTATAAAAATGTATTTCCTTGCAGGGACTTTTTAGAATGATTAGCTTAAATATCCAGATTTTCCACGGTATCCTCATTACTACCATTTAAACTTTCTCCAACTTGGTGCTTTCATACAAGTTTAGATACAAAGGACAATGACAAACTGTTCTAAACAATGATGGTTAATTTTACATTTACAGCAACATTTGAGAGTTGACAGCAATAGATTTTGATTTCGCAGCTTTTTTTGAGAAAGCTCTGAGTGTAGATGACTCTGCAGGAATAAGACAACGCAGATGGTTTAGTGGATATTAGCACAGCAGGACGAGGAGTTTGAGCAGTGGCCCACCAGGGGAAGAGTCCTCTCTCTAATCCACAGTGGGACCATCGTGCCAGTGCAAACACTGGCTGACCCACAGTCACACTGCCGGTTCTTGCCAAGTGGGGAAGAAGTTGTCGTGAGGACTATGAAAAGATGTGGCAGGTAAACTTAAAGCGACATGGATGTAAATTCAGATAAAAGAAACTCAGCCTTGGGTTAAGATCATGATATACCACGTTTGCAGCACATTTGACAGCTCTTTATATCTTCTGTAGGATATGCAAGGATGATCTGTCACAGTGCTGTAAAAATTGTGGTAGTTGATGTCACAGCGACAGCTCCGGTCCCAAATGTTTTAGTGTCTCGTTTTGTTATTAGCAGTGTTAGCTGTCGGAAAAATCCCATAGATTAACGCTGAAGAGACCGGAATATCATAGACTTGGACCTGTAAGTAACCACCCAACCACCAGTTTGGGTTTAGTGTTCATTCAGGTCCTCTTCTGTCTTATTCTGTTACTTTTAATTTCCCATAAGCCCATTTCTGCAAGCTTAACTTTAGTCCACTGAACAGCTTGCATGTTCACTGGGAGTTTCCTGCTGGGTACAATATTGTTCTCGGGTTGGAAAAGCTGGTTATCTGGTCCAAGGACATTGCGGGGTGATGTAATGGTCTTCATCAGTGGGTGTCGGGACGAGGCTGTACGTGATTTCCATGAAATGAAATCCACAAGAACAACCTGACGTCTCATTATTAAAACATCCTTGTGTATGTCACCCTGAACACACAAGCTACTTGTTTGACCTTCATTCCTCATGTTTGGTGCCTGAAAGGGGTTCTGACTGTTGTTTAGGAGCATTTTAGATTTACAAATTTAAGATTTGTAAAAAAAAAATTAACATTATTGAGATAATGGCAGTGGATTTGGATGTTTACTTCAGATTTACTTTAGTACTTACCAAATGGAATAAATGTGAGGATCATATCGGTATGGATCATTGACTAGATTGAGTTATTTGGTGTATTTTTTTTTGTTTTTTTAGTATTTTAATCACAGTTTCGAGCCCTGACCTGCCATTTTCTTTTAAAAATATAATTAAGTCCCCTGACTGCTTTAAAGTAGGGAAGGTCTGAATGATATTTTTAAAGAAAATGACATGAAAATGAAATACTCTGCCACTCTACTGCCAGTTATGAATACAAAAACTGTTTGTTTTTAAAAATATATATTATTTTTAGGTTCAAGTTTGTCATACCTTCTATCAACAAAGCAGATTTTTAGACTCATTTAGTACTGATTGAAACAGATTTCCTCTTTTTTTTATATATATGTAATTATTTGCTAATATTTATTTGTAGTTTGTGCATGTATCGTGCATGACTTTTTCTTTAATCCAAATCAAGCAAACTGATGTTTTAATGGTTGTTTGTTTTAAATAACCCTGTTTTTTTTCATAAAAATATGTGGGTGGAAACCCAGCTCCTCACAATTGTCTTTTCTGTCAAAATTTGCTGTTTGGCTTTAAAAGAGTATAAGAAACTTAATATCAGTTTCATTGAAATAAATGTTTTACAATAATAATGTGTCTTTCAAAACTGTTAGTAATGGAGGAATATGAAGTATGAATATACATTTTTCTAAATTTAATCAATTACATTTTATCTTTCCTTTATCTTTAATTTTATTATATCCTTTTCTCTTTTGTTGATCTTTTCTCTTTTTTCTTTTCTTTTTGTCTTTTTTTAGTTTTTCGCTTTTCTTTTTTCCTTTCCTTTCCCTCTGCCTTTCTGGTTTCTTTTCCTTTTGTTTTTTTTCTTTCTTTCTGTAATGTGGTTAATCTTAGTTGATGCACGTCTGGATTTCTTACCAACAGGTTGCATATTAAAAACCTACATTTGCAAAACTCTGTTGTGCCCTTGGTCAAGGCACATAGCCCCTGCTTGCTCTGGCGGGACTGTCCTTGTGACTTAACATGGTGACCTGGTTTGAAAGTCGTGTCAGCCCCGATCTTGGCGAGAAAAAGATTTGACTCTATTTAGCTTTCGTTGAACTGGACAAAATAGAAAGCTCTATGGTTACAGGAGAACTAAGTACTTTGGTGAACTTGACACAGTATTACAAAGTCATGAGAATTAGACCTGCTCCTCAGTGACTCCCGCTGATTTAGAAAGGTTTCGGCTTTGATTCACACCACAGTTGCCAGAGTAATCATGCTGTAAATGACTCTTAACGGACGAATGGTTTTTAAAAAAAATATATATAGACATTATTTTTTTACGAAAGGCCTTTGGGAGAGAGCTGTTGACCCATGAATGGCGGAGTAATGCAACTGTCCAGCTTTAATGAACACCGCCTGACTCACGACAAGCTCTTCCATAGTGATTTATTGGCTCTGTGACCGTTAGAAATACAGATTGTGTGATTATGAATGAGAGTGAGGAGGGTTACACCCATTCCAACAGACTTATTAATCATATTTACAAGATTTTGAACCTTGAACCTAGCTCTTGAGTTGGGAAGCTAATTGGTATTTATTAGTCTTAGTTTTGAGCTTTTTAAACAATTAAGCATGATTGTTTGAGCTACGGCTAAAATGTAAAGATGAAAGTTTAGCTACTTGTGTAATACACAAGCTTCATGTCTGTTAGTAAGCAAAAAGAGAAGGAACCTCATTGCGCTCTGTCACGCCTAAAAGGCAATTCCCACTGCATCTCCGGTTTTATTTGTCTATTTCAGTAGTCGCTTGGTGATAGTGCAACGTACATAGAGGTCAGTTTTTGGAAAATGTTGTCATGGATTGAGACCAATATTGAGTCGGTAGACGTCTTTTGGCTCTATGATGTATGGGGTTATACCGATTTACTTTGGGCCACCTTTGTCTACTGTCACTCTACTAACATCTATGTACGAGGTCAAGCGAACAAACCAATGACATCAAATGATTCAGGCATAATGACTGCAGTGTTCTATGACGCTGTCACTGTCATTAATCATTTGTAAGATCTACCAGGGACACGAATAGGAATTCATATTCGTGCTTTCGCTGCATATTGTGATTAGGAGTTCAATATTGCAGAAAGACTCTCTTAGAGTGATTAAGTGTACGTGACGTTGATCTGTGGCCAAGTATGGTGACCCATAATCTGAATTTGTGCTCTGCATTTATCCCATCCAAAGTGCACACACACAGCAGTGAACAACCACCACCCGGAGCCCGTGGGCACAGCCATTATGCTGCAGCGCGCTTCCGGGGAAGCAGCTTGGTGTTTTGGGCTTCGGTGACTTGCTCAAGGCACCTCAGTCGTGGTATTGAAGCGGTGGGACTACACAGGAGAGAGCTCTGTACATTCCCTCCCTCCACCTACAATCCCTGCCGGTACGAGACTCGAACCCACAACCTTTGGGTTATGAGTCCGACTCTCTAACCATTAGGCCACGGACTTTTACAGCTTCAGTTTTCCTGGAGTTCTCAGCATATTTGCTGCTTTTTATATAACGTTTACACAGATGCTTTATTGGATCATCAGAAATGATTGGGCAGAGACTGAACGAGCCAGAACCTGAACCATTGTATATATAACCCCTTATGGGATCTGAGCATCTTATGTTGAGCGTGATTTACTCCTGCACCACGGTTCTGATGCCTGAAAGTTTCTAATTTGTGCTAATTTTGAATAAGTTCATGTAAGATATTGGTTTCCGATCATGCCATGAGTGACTTTTAAAAGATTTAGGCTTGTTTCATTATACATCCTTGAGAGTTTTTATCAGTTACTTTTGTTGCGTTTCATGAAGTTAAAGTATTATGTTTAAATCCAGTATTCAATTTGTGCCAATATACCTACCCCAAACCAAAACAAGGCCTTAATTGCTTTTCTTGTTGAAGGATGGGTCAAACTGTGGTTCCACTAAAATTTTTCAATTTGCTTTCTTTAATGCATTTGTTTTGATCCATTTATTCATTAATTGAGCCGTTAATTGTAACAGCTCATTTTGGAGGTTAATGACGCTGCCTGACAGATACAATGAGCTGAAAAAAAACTCAATTACAGAGTCATTATTGGCTCACAGTTTTTACACTGGCTTCGTAGCAGGTTTATTCTGCCTGATGTGTTTTATTAGCCTGTTTTACACTGATGGCTTTAAATCTGAGGTCAGCTACAAGACTCTAAAGTTTGAGGTTTGTAGGACGTTCAGGTAATGTAGCATAAAAGGAGTGTTGTAGTTAAATGTTCTCCTGTACATTCTTCTATGCATATGTGTATTCTTGTTGTTAATTAAGTTAGTTTTAGAATGCTTATGGTTTTGATTGCAAGTTAAACATTATTCTCTAGTCTGTCTGTTCTGTTAGCTGATGTATAGCAGTGTATCTGCTTTCCATTTGTTGATCCTGTCTAGAATGTCTAACAAAGATTAGCAGTGGAGACAAATGCCACTGGGATCTTGACACTGTGGGGATTGGAAATATAATCCCTGTTTTGCATGTTGCTATCAGTTGAGTTATAATCCTACATTCTGTGCCACCACGTGGGCCTTCCCAGAGACACAAATGCCCACTAGAGCCATCCACACTTGGTACATCTGAAGTTAGGGGAGTAATCAGGAAGAAAACCATCCTGGCTTTGCTCACTACACACTTTAAATAGAAGCTGACAGGTGTTATTGGGCAGTTTCTGCAGTCACACCTTGTTCAATACATGTAAGGGTGTGTACTTTTACAAAAATAGTTTGTCTCCAAACAGGAAACTCAAGTCATAATGCCAATATCTCACTTGCTCAGATATTTGTTATCCTGAATTTGACGTCTTGTGCCGTGACAGTGTCACCATCCCCTGGTGCCAAATAACGGTCATCGACTGTTGGTTTCATTTCACTCATATTGATGCGATAAGTCAAGTCCTGCTTTTCCGTCAAGCTATTCACCTTTGCATTTTCTCATTAAATTTTTTTGGCTTATCTCATTTCAGTCAAGTGTTGGGTTTAGATGAGCTCAGTATTGCTGAATTTGTTATCTGATATTGCGTTAGGAACATTACAGTCACCCAAAAGAAGATGCCCAAATCGGTCAGAATGCTCCAGTGACCACAATTTTTGGCCTGCGAAAGAAGGACAAAATTAGCATGGAAATTGACTCAGTGTTTACCCAGCAACAAGATGTTTATTGTGAAAGATAAAATGTATTAAGAACAGCATTGCATGTGCATATTGCCTTTGAAGGAAGATATATAAAAAATATTAAATATTCGTGAAGGCGGATTGTACAAAATGTACAATATGCAGTTTTTCCCACAATGCACTGGCAAGTAATATCAGCCACCGTTTCTTTAGTACATTTTTTTAGAAGCATAGTTATATCAAAAATACTACTCACTCTATTAAACATGCATAATCAACTTGTGTAATACGTAGGGATGCTCATTTTAACCGGTTAACCATTAACCGACAGTAAGAATTTTGACCGATTAATACAATCAGTTAAACGGTTTAAAAAGTCATTCATTTAATTTTTTTCAGTAATTTATCAAAATATTTTAAAAGGTTTGCTGGATTGTTAAAAGAAGAAAACTCAGCAGACATCAACTAGTTTAGGAAAATATCCTTGCTAAGTGTTGAAGGAAAGATCTTTTTTCAGCGTGGTGGCAAAGCACTTAACAGAGTACTTCTTGAGGAATAAGTACATTGATACCTCTGTCCAAAAGGGAGGTATCCCAAAGGTGCCAGGCTGCTTGGGACATACAGGAGTCATCACGCAGCTGCTGAGGGAGGCCAGACAAACCAATGGTAACTTAGCGGTGCTGTGGTTAGATTTGGTAAATGCATATGGCTCAATTCCCCATAAAGTTGTTGAGAGTGCCCTGCAGAGGCACCATGTTCCTGTAGGCATCACAAAGCTCATTATGGACCATTGCAACGAGTTCCACCTGAGAGTTTCAACAGGGCCAGTTACATCAGACTGGTGCAGGTTGGAGGTTGGTATCATCACAGGCTGCACTATTTCAGTCACCCTGTTTAGCCTGGCAATGAACATGTTAGTTAAATCTGCAGAGCCAGAGTGTCGAGGCCCAAAATCAAGATCTGGAATCCGCCAACCACCCATACAAGCTTTTATGGATGATGATTACAACAGAGTCAGTACCAGGAGCCAGGTGGATACTGAAGGGGCTGGAGAGACTGATGGGGTGGGCTAGGATGTCCTTTAAGCCTGCAAAGTCGAGATCTGTAATGCTAAAGAAGGGGAGAGTCTCTGAAAAATTCAGATTCTCAATAAAGAACATCCAAATCCCAACTATAACGGAGAACCCTGTTAAAAGTCTCGGGACATTTTTCAATGCGACTCTCAAGGACAAAGCTGCAATAAGACTTCTGGGAGGAGTGTGAGCAATAAATGCAGGAACTTGACAGGAGTGGCCTTCCAGGGCAGTTTAAAGCTTGGGTCTATCAGCACGGCATATTACCAAGAATCCTCTGGCCACTGCTGCTGTATAGTTCCAAATTTCAACCATTACCGAACTGGAGAGTGTAGTCAGCCGGTTCTTGCGAAGATAGCTTGGTTTACCTAGAAATATCAGTAGTATTGCACTGTATGGGAGGTCCTGTAAACTGAGACTCCCCTTGAAATCTATCGAGGAGGAGTTCATGGTAATGCGAGTGAGAGAAGTGTTGCAGTACCGTGAATCCTCAGACTCAAAGGTTATTGGAGCAAGAGTGGCAGTAAAATCAAGAAGGAAGTGGAGAGCAGAAGCAGCAGCGGAAGGAGCTGAGGTGCGGCTGCGACACAAAGTGCTGGTGGGAGCAGTTGCTAAGGGAAGATCTGACCTTGGAAGCTTTGAAGTGCCACGTTTCGATAAAGTAAATTATATTACATTTATTATTGTTATTATATTTTTTTTTGAATGTTTTTTACACTTTTAATTTTTATGTAACTCTAGCGATGTTGTTACGTTGCAATTAATATATACATTACTATTATTATCATTATTAATATTATATTGATTATTCCGTTATGCTATTTTATTTTTTCTATCGCATTTTAAATCATGCCATTGATTAAAATGTGCTTTGATTTCAGGCTAAAGAGGTTGCAAAACTTTAACCCCAAGCATAAACCGTAGTAATAGAGATGCTTGCCTTAGCAAACAGTGCTAACACTTCCATGGCTTGAGTTTCATGTATGGCTATTTTACGCTTATTAGTGTTAAAGGTGCAGTAGGAGATCTTGTAAAATGTTAACTTTAGCCTGATAGCACTGAAAGCTAACGTCCCACCCTCCCTGCAATCGCCGTCCAAATCCACACCCCCTGAACGCATTTACGCTCACAGACCAGAATACCAGAGACAACATTACTACAATAGGCTACATCAGCGGTTCCCAATTCCAGCCCATGTTCCGAAGTGAAGTAAACTTCAACGGATTTCCCCTGCTCTGGGAGGAGGGAGCAATAAACACTGTGTAGGGATCATATCGATCGGAACACAGTTCATGCACGTAGCTCACTTCTAACGAGTTAGTTATCTGAATCGCGAGGACAGGAATTGGGAACCGCTGGGCTACATCATGTGTCATTCACCGGTGAGAAAACTTTAAAAGTACTACAATACCAGGAAGGAAGATCGGGTTGTTGATGTTTGTCTGCCATTCTCGCTCTGTCTGCACAGTGTGCGTGAATGCGCTGATGACGTATCCTGTCTGCGCGAACTGGGTGCGCAGAGGTATGCTAATACATACTTTGACAGGCAGGTAGGAAAGCCAATTAAAACGCTCGGACCGGGGGTTTTGATTGGATGAACATTTCTTGGTCCTACGCCTTCCACAGAATATATACTGTAAATACATTTAGACCACTTCACTTAATGATTGCTATCGGGATGTGACGAGACTTTCAACCAGCATAAAAAAAAAAATTCTGAAGACAATCACCTATTGCACCTTTAATTAATGAGCTCTGTGTTCTGATAACAAGTACAGTATGTCACAGTGCCTCTCTGTCTCTCTTTGTGTCATGTCTGAGTCACCAAGCACCCTGCGGCTCTCGCTCTTTCTCCTTCCCCTGATGCCCTCTCTGCCTGGCCCTGTCCCTCCATTTCTCCCCTCACTCCAATCTATTGCCAAACTTCCTTCCTGTTGTCCTTTCCTGGCATGCGTTGTGCACCGGCGTGCCAATGTTGCACCATTTTCACTATCAGCACCAGCAACACTCGTGGAATGGGACAGGGAATGGAAATCCGTTACTATTGCTCTGCCCTCCTGGCATGCGTGGACAAGCTCCTGTCAAGTTTCCAACCTTTCTGCCAACGTCCTTTTTCAAATCGGAAAGTGCAGCATATGTTATAAGTCAGGCTTTCGACGAGGAGCTACAGCAGGCCTGACCATCAGAGCTGAGATTGGTTAGCTTAGACATTGCCTCCCATAAAAAAAGCTGAGCTGTTTTACAGGGTTTATGTTTTCAGTTTCATTTTGTGTTGACGTGAGATTGCATTTGGTATTTTATGACCGTTCTGGGATGTAGGAGTTCTGCTCAGGAGTAAATGGTTAGGGTCGTGGGTGTTTCCGACCATCGTTGAACAAGGGGTTGGTTGTATATTTTTGTGTGGTGGGAGTGATGCAGGCATACATTTCGAGACAACTCATGCTGACAACAATGCATTATGGGAATTCATCAAGATGGAGATGCTTATTTCTTGTATTATCCGCTTTATTGGTTGCTCTGAGGTACCTTTTTATCCTTTTTATATGCTTTATATAGCTATATAGAATATATTATATAATATAGATATATTATCTATATATACTATATTAGTGCTTTCATCGATGAAAGATTATCACATTTTTTTTAAACTAATCCCATCCACCTACATTATTATTTTTTTCTGAAATTAATTGTGATTAATCTCACCTAACATTAAAGCTTTTAAATGTATTTTTATATTGCAATAATTTCACATTCTATCTTCAAATTAATGTACAAACAACAGAAAGACAGTATATTTTTTTATATTTGTTTAATGGCATCTCCTTTTTATGACAGGTGAGTATCACTGATACCAATACTACTACTAATGTCTCTATGAAATTGTTCCCCCCCTAATATTTAACCTTTGACTATAGCCATTCAACATTACAGTGTAATTGAGAGCTATCAGTTTTAACATTTATTAGACTTTTAAAAATAAACTCTAATTTAAGTGAACTTAAAACAATGTTCACATAAACCCATTATAATAAATGTCATATTTACCTATGCCCTTCAGCAGCAAGCATTCAGAAATTAAATAGTTATCAAACACTAAATTCTAAATTTAATATAGATGAATCCTTAAAGCTATAAAAGTTCTTTTTCCCCTTTTTTTTTTCTTTTTTCCCCTTTGATTAACAGACATCACAGCAGCTGGTTATTAGGTTATTTGGCTGCTATTTCTTTAAGAGATGCCGCTGATGAACATAACTTGGATCTGACACGCATCGTATTTTCTCTGAAAATACTTGAAAATTTCTTCTGACCCACTTCAGGTCTTAAAGTCTCTAATTTACTGACGAGTTAAATCGGGTGTGTTAGATGAGGGAGACAGTGCTGGGCTGCTCCAGGACAGTTTGGAAAACCATTTCAGGTTTGTGACTAATATAAAACATAATACATGCATGCACAGTTTTAAGGCAGCTTTAATCACCTTTTTGGTAACTTCATGGCTTAACTGACCTCGACATTGCATGCACGTAGTACATACAGGGTACAGCGTGCGTTGGTGCAGTTGAAGAGCACGCACTACAAGCACAGTACCATTTCCGTGCTCGTTTGACTCGTGCCTGCCGCTTAAGTGAAGTTGGAGCGCACGTCTGAAACGTCTCCTGTTTGATATGGTCGTAAAGGCATTCTGTGAAAAAAAGGGCAGTTTTGAGTGGGGTGGCCAACCCTGGCCCCGCCCCCGGCGTTAATTGTGTTAAATATTTTTAACGTGTTAAAATGAAAAAAATTTATTGCATGTGTTAACGCGCTAATTTTGACAGCACTAACATATATATTTAAATAATGACTTAGTAAAAGTTAATAGCAACTGTTCATTAGCTGTTAAAGGAATAGTTTAACTAAAAAAAAATTGCACACACTCAGACATTCATGTACATATGTATATGCAAAAGTTCAGACCACTTATTTGCGTGCCAACATGGTTGACAGCTTAAAGCATAATCACAGTTTTAGATCGACTAACTGTAATACCGTATAAGACGTCCATTCGAACTGAAATCATAAATCTAGGCAATGTGCTGCCAGTTTCAGAGCAAAATCGAAATGGAGAAAAGCACCCATCTGTCCCTCTCTTCAGTATCTCTCCTCAATTATCATATAAGTTCAAACCTTTTCCTGGTAACGGTTTAACTTCTGCCATATTTTTTCTTGTCCCATTGCAATCCTTAATAAGAACCGCACATGAACCTAGAGTCTTCTGCTCTTTTGTCTTGTCCCTACAGGGTTTTAGCTTTTGTCAGCCTCTCTGTCAGCTCTTTTATCAGGACAGATATTCAGGCATCATGATTGACTGTTATCTCACTCTCATCCTATCTGACTATACAAAAACCAAGACACTCCTCACCGCTCAAGATAAAGTATGAATGGTGTCATGATGATTTACAATTCACTCTTTAATGAGAGACATCCATCAATTTAGCGGAGTGTGTTGAGCTCCGTTTTTAGCCATTAATCTGTCTACTCAACAGGACATCAAAATTGAATCGGTTTACTTAAATTCACATACCTGGTCTAATTGTGATTGAAAAGGGATAGATTTTTATTCAACTGTGTTGGCAAACATATCTGTATGCTGGTGGCCTAAAAACCAAATCACCATATGCAAAATAGTGAGTCAGAGCTTCTGTGATGTACCAGAAGAGGCCAGCTGAATCAGATTAGAGATTACTTTCAGGAAAAAACAGGTCAGGAATGTTAAAAATGTATTTTAGTTTCTTGCTTTAACAGTGATTGTGTTTTTAATGGAAATTGAAAGATCACACCTAAAATGGGTTTCACAGGTGGAAGACATTAGCCTTGTTAGAACAGTTATATGTATTTAGAACAGGTGCCTTCATGCCAAACATGATGGGAAATCTTTAAAAACACAAAAGGTGTGATTTTAATATTGAGTAGTTATGTGGGACATTCAGAGTAAATGCTTTGCTTGCATGGTCAAGCACACCAGGACTGGGAGGTCCAGTACTTCTTGCAGCTGTCTGTGGAGATGCTAAATTTTGTAATATACATATCAAAGAGTCTGGCATCAACACTTAACCCAGTACAGTTCATTAGAAGTGAGTCATGAATCTATGTGCCTGCACACTAGTGGTCGACCGATATATCGCCATAAGTTTTTTTTTCTGTTTGGCCGATGCGTTCGAGGCGGGACTTTATTTTGACGGCACTGAGAACGGCAGCACCTGCGCACACTGTGTTCACATTCTCCTTGTTTGCTGTCATCCTTAACAGCTCTGTCTAATATGGATAGAAGTCTGTCTAATAATCAGAAAGAACTGTTAAACAAAGGAATTAAAATGTATACAAAAAGTATTATAACGATTGCTTTTGCATATTATTAATAATAGAAAGGCAAACATTATAATACTTTCTCGTTTTCCGTCAGCATTCAGCAAATACACATTTATATCATTTAAACAAATCTTTAAATGACTAATGAACATCTAATTTAAAAAACCTTGCAAACTTAGTCGAATCCACTTGTAAGTGTTCATTTGTATCCTGCATGATCGCGTGTTCTCTGTGTGGCGGTCGGTCCGTGCGAATTGAATGTTGACAGGAGGAGAGTTCTGCTTCACTGGAGATGCGCGATCGACAAACTTTAAACTCATGATTTCAAATTATGCTGCGCTTTATGCATTTGCCCACTGTCATATTCATGTAATTTTCACTGTGTGCTGTACGTTAAATGAGTGTTACCGTGGCTTTATTTGAAAAAAAAAAAAATCCCAAATTCCAATGCACACAAACTTCCCAGAATACTGAGTGCCCTGTTGGTTACAGTGTTTAATTCCTTTTTAATTCTATTTTTATTAAATATTTATTTATTTATTTGTGAAAAATACTTTGTCGTTTAAAGTATAAATGTTTATTTTACACATTTATTTTTTAATCCATTTCCAAATGATTAAAATATGTCTTAAATATGTCTGATATAATGTCTTAAATATTAATTAAAATAAATAAAATTATATTGGCTTTATATCGGCCATCGGCCACCCTGCTTTCCAAGATATCGGCAGTCAAAAAAGCAATATTGGTCGACCACTACTGCACACACAAGCACATAAAAAGTATGTATGTGTGTACCATGAGAGCAGGCCCGCACAGAGTTTGCATCCGCAAAACTCCACAGATTTCCATAGAATTGGAGCACCCGTCATTCGTGAAGTCCTACGTGTCAGTGCCCCATGTATACATTTCAGTTGTGGCTGAAATAGGCGCCAAATTGGGTAGTTATTTCGGTCAAAATACCACAGAATGTTTACAGAGATCTATCTTGGTATCCTACTTGCAGCACTGCTATTACTCAAACTGTTTTTTGCTTTCATTGACTTGTTTTCTGTATTTTTACTTCATTTCAGGCAATCTTCACACTGTTGTTGGGGCCCTTCACCCTTTTCAGTGCGCAGAAGACCAAATACCTCCAGATCCTTACCTCTCTAATGAGATGTGTAACGAATCAGCTCATGGGAAATATGAATAATTAACCATAACTAGTTATGATTAATTATAAATATTTTAGATCCGCTGTAGATATTTGACTGACCTCAGGTCACTGTCTTGTCATTCTAAGAACGTTACTTCCTGGTTTAAGGGAATATTTCTTACTGTACATTCTACAAAAGCTGTAGCGAAAATCTGCATGATAGTGACTCCGTTTAGGAGCAACAATGAAACCGCAAGGTGTGTATACAAGTAAGGTTTATTACTACATAAACACTTAACCTAGTCTAACATACTACATAAACACAAAAACTGGTCTAACATACACACACACACACAATTTGTCTAACAACACATACACACACACACACATACAGTTGTTATAGGAAAGGTTTAAAGTTTAACTCAGTACAGAAAGAGGCATAAAGAATTAATTTTATGGACACTTTGCATATTCAGCAGATCTACACCTGGGGATACGTCAGATTCTCAGTTCAAACACACCTTGTAAAAAGGTGTAACTGATACTTAATGCATCAATTAATAAGACTAAGTTTGATACTTGCGAGTCTCGGCTGTCTGAAAGAGATTCCTGATGCAATCTTAAGGTCCCAAGATCTTGCTGAAGTTGGTTGAGGAGAAAGAACCAGTTTGAGTCGGAGAATCTTGATTGAAATGGAAAGGATAAGGCCGAAGAAAGGCCTGGCACAATTCTTTGGTATCCTGAAGCGTTTTCTCACATCTTCATCTGCATCTGACTGAACCACTGACTGGGCGGGTCACATGAAGTGTGGGCTTTAAGGTCAGAGAAGATCCCCGCCTCTCAAGATGGGCTTATCCAATGAGAAAGGCTGGAATCCCAAGTGGGCGTTTTGAGATCCTGTGGAGTTTATGACTCTTTGTGTGGAAACATGGTACTTTAGTATATGGAACTTTGATTGAAAATACTAAAGGATCTCAGGGCACTAATATATTGCCTACATACCAACAAATAATATACATTCTTGTCTAGATCATCAGAAGGCGAATTCATAGAAACTAAACAAGCTATATGTAAGGTTATATTAATGAGTGGTTTATCGTAAGCATTAATAAAATAGTCTATAATACAACAGATTAAATACAACACAGCAATAATTTACACAATGGCCTGAAGAAAATGGGTTTTCATTCAAAGAAGGTTTTCCTATGATTTAATTAGTAGAAAAGTCCATTTCTATTGTGCATTTGTGCCTCTTGCTTCTGGATAATGCAGCTGAGAGTCTGCTCGCATTCCACAAGTTTGTAAATGTATCGGGTTACCATGAAAACAGGGTCCTGTTCGGCGTCCTGGGGTGTTAAAGTATTTGTGAAATCTAGCTAACAATATATATATTGTGTGTTTGAGTGGTCCAGACCTACAATGGTTGGTAGTTTTTCCTAGTTTTTTTTTTTTTTTTTTTTTTTTTTTTTTTTTTTTTTTGTTTGGTTTTTGTTTTTTTTTTTACTTGAGTTTTGTTTTTGTTTTGCTTGTTGTTTTTGTTTGATTTGAGGAGTTTGTTTGGTTTTAGTTTTTTTATTTCTTTTTTTGTTTTGTTTAATTTATTTTAAGGTTTTGTTTTTAAATTTGATATATGGTGAATATATTTTCATTTATTTAGGTATTTAGTTAATTTAGTTGTTTTTATTTTAGATTTTCCAGAATAATGGTTTGCAACACACACTTGCCCATGAAGGTATCCAGTGGCGGATGAAGGTCTCTTGCGTGTTCGGTCTTTTCAGCGCGCAGAGTTATTCAATTTAGGTTTAACTCAATCTGACTCCATTTTATTATGACCTCGAATTTTGGTTGAAAAGCAAATTGGTTGTTTGTCGGTCTCTAATTATTCTGACATTTGATTATTCTAGTTAACTCTTTACTTTGTATTTTCTCGTTCATTAGGAATCTATGTTATTTAGGATGCCTCACGCCGGCCGCTATTCGTGGGCTCCACGATCACAAAACTCGTCAGTTTGATCGTTATTCAGTGGTTTGTGGCTAATACTATTTAATATACCTTAAATAGTAGGTCTGTTTAGCCCCCTACAGCTACCCATGTAATATCCCGACATTAATCAGTGGTTCTTCTGAAACCCTTTGTCCAGACCCCGAGAGTTAATGTAGCTACGTACAACTTAATTAATTCTGAAATCATATACATGGTTAACGTAGCTGAGTACAACTTAAACCAAGGTCCAGCGGTTAGTCAGATGTGCCCATGCTATCCACGTAACCCTTGATGCAGGTTTTTACGAAACATAAGCATTCACTTAATCTACTTGAGAAAATAATTTCAGAGTAAGTCAGAATAAGTCAAATGTAACTATTTATTATCAGTCAGGTAAATATGTATTATGCCAATTATCTCCACAGCCAATTCAACGATATTAAATCAATACAAGACATCAAATTCTCATAGACAAATCTAAGAGTAAGATGCATACCTGACCTTTTAGAAAAATACATAGTGTGAAGTGTGTGGAGACACTCCATACTACGGGCTCTCTGACTACAGAATCGCCCTGATCCTTTTGGAAAAATACATAATACAGAGTGTGTGGAGACACTCCATACTACGGGCTCTCTGACCACAGAATCGCCCCGACCCTTTTGCTGCAAGCCTTTAAATACAAAACCAAGATAAAAACATCCCCCCCAAGTGGAGGCATGTACAAACAATTGGAATCTGGGTGTCTAGTTGACACCTCATGGGAACAGAAGGTAATTTGTGTGAAAGACCTGGGAGTAGTCTGCTTTTGTAAGATTAAGACCATTGTACCACTCGCCCTGAGACTATTCAAATGATACCAAACGTGACTGTAAATCTTATTTGCATTTATATAGAACATTATACTATTGACCATTCTGAGTGAATCAAGTGGAGGGAGGAGATGAAAAGGCACTGATGCATATGTGAGAGAGGCGTTTCCTGCACCACCCCTCTGTGGGGTGTCTTGAAGATGCCAGTGTAAGTTTGTATTGTCTGTTTCTCAGGAGACCAAAGTATCTGAGTTTCTTTTATCCTTACACAACACAACATAGCCTAACACAAAATCTGCTCTAGTATTCAAGATTTACCTTAGGGAGAAAATAAATTATGGTGGTTTGTTAATGTTTCTGTGAGTAACTCAGTTTTGTGAAAGCTTAAATTATCTGTACAGGATAAGTACATTTAAGGTTTTTTTTTTTTTTCATTTCCCCATTAACCTTTTTTATTTACTTACTATATGCCTCTTAAAGGTACGGCATCATGGTTAGTACTAGAGATGCACTGATCGATCGGCCAGGGATCGGAATCGGCCGATTTTCCTCATGATCGGCCCGGATCGGTGATCGGTCAGTCAGTCTCACTTCTTTCCGATTCCGAGCCGATCCGTTTTGTTACCAGCGGCACAGGCAATAACATCAGCCGCACATTCTCGCTCTCTTCTGTCCGACGACCCCTTCTCTCTCACACATGTCTCATTCGCTCCGGTTAAATAGTGCTTGTATTGCGCATTATTTTAGTTATTCCCGCAGGTTTCGCGCTTAGACCAAAAGTGCGCGCACCACCACCACTTATCTATGAGTGCACAATCCGCGCTCAGTCTCAAACAGCTTGTGAGCCACAAATATCAAAATGAGTGCGCCCGTCTTGGTGAGTATCCAGTTAAACACAGTCAGTTTTGGAACGTTAAAAAGTTGAGAAAGAGAACGCATGTTGCGGAACAGTATATTGGGTCCGTGGATAAACTCCTAAAGCAGTGGTCACCAACCTTTTTAGGCCCAAGATCCCTGACCTCGGCCTTTATGAAAGACAAGATCTACCTATTGAAGAATTGATAGAAAAAGACATCCCAGATTGTTCTTCAAATTTGAGGCCTTTTACTTAGTTTTTTAATTAGTGATGCTCCGATCATAGCTGATTCAGAATTCAGATTTTCTTTCTTTTCTTTCTTTCCTTCTTCTTTTCTTTTTTTTTTAACTAGCAAATTGGCTGAATCTGATACTGATATTTAAGCAAATGTATTTATTGGCTATTTGCTTTATAACAAACAAACTGGCTTCAAACTAAAATATCTAGCCAATTGAAATTAGAGGCAACCACTGCATTTTTTTAATCCGCTCTGCACGGGCATTTGTTTTTTATGATTTGATTTAATTAATTTCAGGCTTTCAAACAAAAAGAATGGTCTTACGTTAGGTGTTTTTATTTATTTGCTACAATAAAAACAGCTGCAACGAAACAAAAACAGCAGGTCTGAATGAGACACACTCTCTGACAGCAGGTGGCGCTTATGAACAGTACAATTCGCATTCCAGGGGCTAAATATCACGTTATTGGGGTCGCTTCAACCCGCGGACATGAACAACAACCCGTGGCAACAGTATTAAAGTAACGTTAGCCCAATTCCGCGGACTTGGCAACACTGCTTATGAAACTATAGCGTTTCCTTGGTTACCGCTGTAAACAAAGCAGAGTTGCGCTTTATACAGAGAAGAAAATGCCATTGCCATCGAAACTTTTCTCAAGACCGTTCCCTTCAGTGATACATTAATATAGCCCCATAAATGTAATGCATTTTTGTACTTATTTTACTGTTATTTTAGGGATCTACTGGGACAGTGATAAAGATCTACCAGTCGCGATCGACGGGTTGGCGACCACTGTCCTAAAGGGACCGCAGTCCAATATTCCTGTTAATCAAAGAACAAAAGACAAAGAAAATCATTTTCTGCTCTTGACTCCATACGTTTTTATAACTTTAATGGTAAGCATTAATCTTATTTAATTTTTACAATGAAGACTACAAAAATTAAAGTAATCAAATGTAAAATAAAACATCCAGTGTTATTTTACATTTGATTACTTTAATTTACAGTGGGGCAAATAAGTATTTGATACACTGCTGATTTTTCAAGTTTTCCCACATACAAAGAATGGAGAGATCTGTAATTTTCATCGTAGGTACACCTCACTTGAGAGACAGAACAAAAAAAAAAAGCCAGAAAATCACATTGTATGATTTTTTAAATAATTAATTTCCATTTTATTGCATTAAATAAGTATGTGATCACCTACCAACCAGCAAGAATTCTAGCTCTCACAGACCTGTTATTTTGTCTTTAAGAAGCCCTCCTATCCTCAACTCATTACCTGTATTAATTGCACTTGTTTGAACTTGTTACCTGTATAAAAAGACACCGGTCCACCCACTCAATCAATCAGACTCCAACCTCGCCACTATGGGCAAGACCAAAGAGCTGTCTAAGGACATCAGGGACAAAATTGTAGACCTGCACAAGGCTGGGATGGGCTACAGGAAAATAGGCAAACAGCTTGGTGAGAAGGCAACAATTGTTGGCGCAATTATTAGAAAATGGAAGAAATTCAAGATGACTGTCAATCTCCATCGGACTGGGGCTCCATGCAAGATCTCTCCTCGTGGAGTATCAATGATCCTGAGTAAGGTGAGGGATCAGCCTAGAACTACGCGGGAGGACCTGGTCAATGACCTGAATAGAGCTGGGACCACAGTCTCAACGGTTACCTTTAGTAACACACTACACCGTCATGGATTGAAATCCTGCAGTGTGGGCAAGGTCCCCCTGCTCAAGTCAGCACATGTCCAGGCCCGTCTGAAGTTTGCCAAAAACCATCTGGATGATCCAGAGGAGGCACGGGAGAAGGTCATGTGGTCAGAGGAGACCAAAACAGAAGTTTTTGGTATAAACTCCACTCGACGTGTTTGGAGGAAGAAGAATGATCTATCCAAAGAACACCATACCTACTGTGAAGCATGGGGGTGGAAACGTCATTTTTTGGGGGTGCTTTTCTGCAAAGGGGACTGGACGACTGCACCGTATTGAGGGGAGTATGGATGGGGCCATGTATTGCGAGATTTTTGGCAACAACCTCCTTCCCTCAGTAAGAGCATTGAAGATTGGTCGTGGCTGGGTCTTCCAGCATGACAATGACCCCAAACACACAGCCAAGGCAACTAAGGAGGCGGCTCCGTAAGACGCATTTCAAGGTCCTGGAGTGGCCTAGCCAGTCCCAGACCTGAACCCAATAGAAAATCTACGGAGGGAGCTGAAACTCCGTGTTTCCCAGCGACAGCCCCAAAACCTGAAAGATCTAGAGAACACCTGTATGGAGGAGTGGGCCAAACTCCCTGCTGCAGTGTGTGCAAACCTGGTAAAGAACTACAGGAAGCGTCTGACCTCCGTAATTGTAAACAAAGGTTTCTGTACCAAATATTACGTTCTATTCTATTGATCAAATACTTATTTCATGCAATAAAAATGGAAATTAATTATTAAAAAATCATACAATGTTATTTTCTGGATTTTTTTTTTTTTTTTATTCTGTCTCTCACAGTTGAGGTGTATCTACGATGAAAATTACAGATCTCTCCATTCTTTGTTAGTGGGAAAACTTGAAAAATCGGCAGTGTATCAAATACTTATTTGCCCCACACTGTATGTCAATTTCTTACCTGAATAAAAACTTACTTAACCTGAAAAACGTAGTTTCATAGCTCTCTTTATTCTATTGCATTTATTTGTACTGTTGTTTGCCATTTTTTTTTAATTTGTTCTTATTTTATTACTGACTTTTTTCTTGTGTTTTTTTTATAAAAATAAAACTGCGTTGAAGAAAAGTAGGTTTTTGTTTGTATATGCTGTCAATTATAGTTCTTAGAAAGAAAATCAGCAAAAATCGGTATCGGCAGATCACACTAACGAAAAATCGGAAATCGAAAATCGGAATCGGCCAGAAAATTTTCACATCGGAGGGAGTATGCATCTCTAGTTAGTACATTGTTCCCCTCCTCTGCAGTGTAGCCAGGGTCTGTCAATCATAAATGCGTCCCGCTCCAAGTCTCCGCCTTCTGTCTCCCTCATACTTCAGCCTGACAGGCTAGACAGGCCATCTCAGGCGTGATTGGGCAGTCACTTACCAGACGACAGGCCCAAAATAAAACCACCCATCCTCACCCGCCGCAAAAATCACAGCCACACTGAATCTCTGCTTCCATGTGCACGCAGCGGTGAATGAACCTGTAAAACGTATAAAAAAACATGCATTCTTGGGCGCACATTCGTAGTGCCCATAGACCTTTAAAGAAACAAGCATGCGCCCTTTTGCTCACCTTTCTCTGCTCTTCGTGTCATTAATTCACAATGAGATGTGACAGAGTCATTGGCTGTTCGATATGTTTCCTAATTGCTCCACGGGCATTAAGGCGGCAAAAAATGGAGGCAGTTGTTCTAGCTGTGTAGGTTTCAGTAATGCTGAGTGGTGGAAAGTGGTGTTATGCAGCATTGTGTAGCAATTACTCAATTTATGTATCAAGAAACGTATAGACAAATTACAGAAATCTGCTGATTAGCATGTGCGCCCATATTTCTGCCATCTGTGTTTTGATTCACTGCCCATTTAAGGGCACTATAACCCGAGGGGTGAAGGAGCTCATCCTGCTTGCTTCAGCAACATATACTGCTGAATGCAGGTGATGAACTTCACAGCAGTGCTGTTATTTCTCAGACTGTTTATCCAGAATGGATTCTTGCTCTATTAGCCGTGTGAATCAATATGGGGTAATTTGCATCATGTATGTATTATGAATGCTTCCACTCGATCGTGAAAGACATCACTGGTCTAGCTGGCCGCTGTTTGCTTTGTATTGCAGTTTTTTTTTTTTTTGTGGTAATACGTCACGGTGCCCTGCAGCAAAGTGGCCATTTTTATGTATGTGTGCTGCACTTATCTTTCTCTGTTGCGTTTTTTTTCCTACCTCTATTCTGAATCTCCAGAGAGCTGAAGTAATTATTTGATAATGCATTCTTCTCATTTTTAGTCTAGAGTATGATTTAGAGCCATTCAGATCTAGAACTGCGAGTCCTTATTAAAGTATTAAAATGTCTGAAATTCACTTTTCAAACACTTGTCAAATCAAAATCTTTTTTTTTATTTTTTATAAATCCTTAAATATCTTGCGTAAAACTCACTTTACTTTAATTGTCATCAAAATTATTGAATTTTATCATTATTAAAATTAGGGATGCACTGATGTATCGGCCGATTTTTTCCTCAATTTACAACCATCGGCGTATCGGCTATATGGTTTATTAATTAACTGCGTGAAGGCACTGAACTGTATAATGTCTGTTGCATAATCCTACAGCTGCTGGCTGCACTTTAATGCTAATCAAATAACAAAAGATCGCACACTATTCTTGACTAAATAACTTTTGTAACTTTCATAAGTGTAGCGGACCTCATCTGAATGATGACCAAAACTTTACTGATGTTTTATTAAGTTTATTGCATCCTTTTTTCGCTCCAAAAAAATCCCCATAAGAGCTAAACAAAACATAGCACGAGAAGTGCACATTAAACTTTCTCTCTCTCAGTTGCATTATCATCAAAATACAGCGAATTACACAAAACACTTACCGGTATTAAAACTAACAGTAAACAAATACATACAAATCTCATGCCTTTTCGGGGGATGCTTAATAAACTGACAAACTTTAAATCAGAAGAACTGCTAGCTTTCATTACCGATATATCTGCTCCGTAGACTAGAAAACCCGTCAAAATAAGAGTCCCACCTTAGTAAAGGAGTTCTCATACATATTTAAACTTATGAAAAATATTAAAATATATACAAAAACTAATTAGAAGATTAATCATAATAAAGTCTGTTACAATAAAGAATGATTAATATGTATTTAATTTTTACAGTGAAGTGTTGTTTTACATTTGTTTACTTTATTTCTGTACCTGAAAACTGTTAAACCTACCTAAAAAGCACTGTTTATTTAATATGTATCTTTATGTTGTATTTATGTAGGCCTGCTGAATGTTAAATGGATCCAATCCACGTTCATTAGAAATTATTTGATCATGCAGCAATAAAACTGCTAGTATAAATTTAATGCAGGTGTTTTTAAACTTTGCTGATTTAAAACATGATTAAAATACTATTTTGATGCCAAAATTTCAAATAACAGAGGAAGTGACAATAAATGTTTGTTAAAATCGGCATCGTTATCGGCCCCAAAAAATCCTATCGGTGCATCCCTAATTAAAATAATTTCATGTTACACGGTATTAATCACCATACAATTCATTTAATACGAATTGTTACTTTTAAAGCTTCACGGTTAGTGCTGTTATATTATTAATTTAGTGAATTAATATTCCAATATTAATGTCTATATTAATGTTAAAATTTACTTTTTCATCTTAAAGTTGCAAAATTGGTCTTAATTCAAGTATCAAATTATGTCAAACAATTGTAAAACTTTTTTTTTTTTTTTACGTTTTACATGTTTAAAATCATCAGCTGATTTGTACAAAGTTATTCAGATATTCTGCAGTGGTACTTGCTTTACAGATTGTTTTCCAGTTGTGCTTATTAATCATTCTCCCAAGCAGGACCAAATTGATTCACAGGCAAAACAAACAAGCCAAAAAATAAATAAAATAAATGAAAATCTTGTCTAAGCTTTAGATTGGATTGAATTTTTAATGTGATCCAGCAATAGTCAGTGGTTTTAGTTCCTTTTGAATTGCTACTATTAACAAACACTTGGCCATTTAATATGCAGAGTGATCCATAAACAATCTCAATTTCTAATTAGTATAAAAAAAACAGCCTATTCTGTGTTAATGAAACTTACTGTACCATAGATTGAGACACTGGTATTTATCCCTAAGGAGAAAAACAGATAGCCAAATCTAATATAAAGCATGATATTAGTTTATAGTATTTTTCCGCAGAGACATTATTATGACAAACATTTGGATTGAATATAAAGTGGCTTTTTTATTTTGTAAACAGTCTTGAAATTGTTACAAGAAAATCAGTGTTTATTTATTACTTGGCTCTCTAGAATACTTGATTCTGATTGGTCAATCACTGCATTCGGCGAACAAACTTTTTTTGTATGATGATGCTAAATGGTCTGTTGGAACTTAGTCACCTAAAGTTGCACAGAATGAAAGTGCTAAGAGACTTCGGTTGCTTAGTTTCATGGTCTTGGTGTAATCACCCACAGCTTCGTTTGATGGGCAGAGATCATACAATAATTACTCTCAGATCAAGGGGATTGCAATGTGCCAATTTAATTTATTTGGTAAGTAGTCTAGTAATAACATGGAGAATATACTCAAGCAGTCATCCCAAAATAAACCCCTTCCAACGTGAAACAGAACTGTAATCCCTGTAGGCTTATTTGACAAGCTGACTGCACTTTCAATCCATTTTAAGTCAGTAAACCCCTATGATTTACATACCCAACCAAGCTGTCAAATTACCTCAACACTCAACATTTTTCCCCTGTTATTGATTAAAAGGGTCATATGATACGATTTCAAGTTTTCCTTTCTCTTTGGAGTGTTACAAGCTAACCTAACCTAAAGTCCCTAAAGTTGCAAGACTAAAGTCTCAAACCCAAAGGGATATTCTTTATAAAAGTTAAGACTGGTCCACCCCCTCCTAAAACGCCTCGTTCCAAAACCGGCCCCCATGTCTACGCATTTGGCCAAAAGCGCAAATGTTCATGCAAAGAAAGAAGGCGTGACTTTATTGTTGTTGCCGCCGCCATGTCGTTAAGGCGCTGTGGGTTTCGTTGTGAAAGCGGAACTACTTTGTTTAGCCTTCAAAAAATGGATACGACTAGAAATCAGTGGTTAAATTGTAATTACAACACTTTGTTCCAGAACAGTTCAACCCAAATGTTCTGATGTGTGCAGCTCATTTTATGGAGGAATGTTTCCTGATCCTGGTAGAGTAGACTCAAGCCGGGCTGTTCTGATACAGACTGTAATACGTTTTCATATTAAAGAATTTGTCCATGACAATTCAACGCGAGTTTGCGCAGTTGTTAGAGTAAGCGCCATGTTGTCGTTTCTCCGATCACAAAGCAGAATGGTTTTTATGTTAACGCGGGGTGAGCAGATGCGTAATTAGAAGTATAGTCCAAATTATAATACGTAATTATGTCCCCACTGGATGCAACAAATGCCTCGTTTCAATGGGTTTTAATGTTTTTGTCTCGTCACCCGGGGAAACAGCATCACAATATGGTAAGGGGCGTAACATTTCCGACACACGCCTGAGGTATTCAGCCAATCACAACACACAGGATAGCTGGCCAATCACAGCAAAACTCGCTTTTTCAGACCGATGAGCTTTATAAAAAACGACGCGTTTCAGAAAGGCAGGGCATAAAGGAGAAACAATAATGTACAGTATGTGGAAAATAATGTGTTTTTTTAACCTTAGACAGCATAAACACATTTCATTACACCAAATACACAAAATAATGTTCTTTTTAGCAACATCATATGACCCCTTTAACACTGGTATATCAATACATTAGTGCAGCCGTTTTTTTTCAATGCCAATGGGTTGACCAGTCGCCCATCATTTCTTTTCCTCTTTCTATGCGCCCTTTCCAGTCTTGTGCTTTTTCCCATGATCCTCTCGGCTTTCAGTCATTACTCACAGCAGACAGCAGGACAAGCAGGCACGTCCCTTGTGTGCCTCTGTTCACCCATAATGCACAGAAGGAGAGACCGTGCCTGCTCCTGTGTCAAACGAGATGTGGTAAGTAGGGTTGGGTTCAGTTGGCGTCAGGGGAGCCACTTTGTGTTTTAACCTCGATGCCATCTACTACCAGCACCGTCCTCTGCTCAACCAGAAAACGGAGCTCAATTATTAGCTCAACAACCACAGCAGCTTCATGCTTGAATTAATGCTGCTTGCTGTGTGTTGTTACTCGCAGATATAAAACATCAGTAGTCTCAGAAGCCATAGACTCTTGATTGGCACTTGTATGAAATTCATGAAGCACCTTGTTTACCAGGAACACAGATATGGCGTCTTGTATGCAAAGCTGTGCGTCTACACAGGCATTATTTAAAGGCAGTTTTATTGCGGGGGTAATTTAAATGGGAAGGATCACCTCCTCTCAGCACTGAAGTAGAGAACATTTATCAGCTTTTGACGTGGAGAGCGAAATGAGTCGGTGAGGTTGCCGCTTTAATTCATATTTAGTGTGTACGTTGAGGAACGGACAAAGAGCGTGTGATTACTCACTGGAGATTAATGACTGCATGTTGCATTGCTGTGGTGGGCTACCGAACTGTATTACTGTTAATGGTGCTAGAACAACATGCTGAAGACTCAAAAAATCTGTTGTTCGAGTTCAAGACATCATTTGCATCATTATATATGTAATGGTAGAGCGCTAACAAAGTCATGGCTCTATTGCTCAAACGGGGTTCAGTTCCCAGGCAGTGCATGAACTAAAAAAAAATGTATGGCTTGAATGCAAACTAATTCACTCTGGATGAAAGCATCTGCCAAATGCATAAATGTAAATGTAAGGAAATGTGTATATATAAAGCTGATTTGCAATAGATGCAGTGCAAAAAATCAGTTGTAGATTCCTTCATGCCATGCCAAAGTATTTGTGACCACACATGAACACCACCAGTAGTTCCAGTGGGATACAAATAATGACAGAGGCATATTGATTGAATTTTAATTGTGAATTTCGAATTTCAGTTTAGTTTGCATGATAAAACAACATTTCCCATTATCCTTGCCTTCATTTTGTTGCAAGACTTTAGATTACACAGATCACTGTGATATTGTTTTATGCATTTATGTATCTTTTCCCCAAGTAAGCCAAATAGTACAAACACTATGCTTTGAGATCCTGAGCAATATTGTTTTTTTTTACAATATTATTTAATTTATCATTTAAATTATTAATTATTTTATTTATTCTAATTGGTAATAAAAGTTTAATTTAATATAAAAATAAATAAAATTGGTGATGATTAAAAACAAAGAACATGGCCAGGTTGGGTGCCAAACAAGGCAACATGTCCTTTTTAGCAAAATCCCAATGACTGTAAATTGCTTTGGAAAACATCATCTGAAGAAAGAGATAAAAAGAAATTAATATTTTAGCATTTATATTTTTCTCTAAGCGAGCAGAGAATTGCTGTTAGGATATGCTGTTTGCAAAATGAAAATCCTTGTGTGAATTTATAGCATGTACAGATGAACAAACTATTTAAACCTTAAGTAATTAAAAAAAAACACTCCTCAAGTGCATGAAACCATAATCAGACGAAGAGTAAGCTCATGAGCATTTCTTTAAATAACGTTTAATGAAGTTCTGTCTTGATTTTGACAGCTTGGATTGTGCACTTTTCCCACAAAAGCTCACTGTGACTTTTTTCCAAAGCTTTTTTCCCTGTAGAATTTTTCTTTTTCTTTTTTCTTTTTATTATAAATCACTGACACCACCAGAGTTTCAATTATATTCTATATAAATTGTATCAATACGTTGCAGCCCTACTTCAAATAGACTTGTGTGTGAACAGCAGCACTACTATAAGGATATAGCTCCAGTGATATTTAAATGTTAAGGGTTTTCCCCATATTAATAGGCGTCCCCTGAGAATCAGACTTTATAGTGTTTTTTTTTAGGTCAGATATACTGTAAAAGGTGCTACATCAGTGTGGGATATTGTGCAGCAGTGTAGTCTCAAGGTGCTCTGAAATATAGCCGTGCCTTAATGAATACCCCAGGCAATGGTTCAGCTCATAGAGCCTGAAAATTGCTCTCAAGGAAAATGCGTTGGCACCTCTCATTTAGCAGGGCTTGCAATATGGACAAGCTACAAACTACCATACACTGCTTTCCTTAACAGACCATAAAACCACTCGCTCATTTGTTTGAAAATTTCAGAGGATCATCAATTGGTCTGAAATAGCATAGTGTGGATGCTTTCTGCTGGGTCTTTTGTGTAAACTGTGCTAAAATAGATGTCTTAAATTTTGAACTCCCCTAAGCCTATGCTATGTATTGATGTCCACATTTGCTTCCTTAATGGGTTTCTGTTAAAACTTTAATTACTTTAACAATTAGGTGCAGAATAAAGTTTAGGCAATTAGGGAGATGTGTGTACCCTGTATATTCACCCTCTGTCACATAAGCATTTTCATTCAATAATTAACAGAAATATATCACAAAAATCAATTCACGGTCATTCCAAATGACTTTTTGGCAGTACATAATAGACTATTAGTAGGGGCTCTGTGGTGCTGCATACTATAGGTTTTAAAGAAGTCTCTTATGCTCACCTAGTCTGCATGTATTTGATTAAAAGATACAGTAAAAACTTTAACATTATGAAATATTACAATTTAAAGTAACACTTTTCTAATTTAATATATGTTCAAATGTAATTTTTTTTCCTGTGATCAAAGCTGATTTTTCAGTTTTCAGTCTTCAGTGCCACATGATCCTCTTCAGAAATCACTCTAATTGACTGATTTACTGCTTAAGAAACATTTATTATTATAGTCAATGTTAGAAACGGTTCCATTTTGTTTCAGGATTCATTGATAAATGGAAATCTTGCTGACCTCAAGCTTTAGTTTATCGCTTGAGGTCAGCAAGATTGACCTGAACTGTAGTTTATCGCTAATATAGATATAAATATCTCCCTGAAACCTAATTGTTTGATAGGAATGTTCCAGGACAAGCAAGCAAGGTTGTTGATCTAGCAATGCATCCTACTTGGCAAAGTCACGATTATTATATTAAGTTTATGGAAGATGATTGATGATACTTTCACAGATGGGATGTTTTTGACGTCTGCCTAATGTACTCGCCACTCACCGTTCTCCATTCACACTTGATGGTCACAGCTGGTCATGTGACTCAACATCTCACGGGTGCTTTGTTAATGAAGAGTGTCCTTCAAAACCCAGCACACCGTCCTTTGAGGAAGCTTTAGCAATCAGTGTCATTTTGATTGTGATGCCACGACAAGTTTGACTTTGCTGCATGAATTTATTCGGCCCTCTTTTTTTTATATCCTCCGTGTCTCCCTGTGTGGTGTCTTCTGACCGGGCTCTGCTGGCACTGGTGACAGATACAAACATATGATGATTAAGACTTGAAGACACCGATACCAGTGGCATTTTCCATGGCCATCAGCATGTACACTGAGGGAATTTATAGCGTGTGATGAATCGCTGTGCCGTATGTGGCGGGATGCAATCACATCTCATCCCTAAACAACAAAAGGCCTCTGTGCTGAAGGTTAAGCGTCTATACAATGACTTGAGTTGTGTCAGGAGATGTCAGGAGTATTTGGATTAAGTGTGCCCTTGCTTTTCTTTTCTTTTTTTCTTTCTCTTCTACCCTCCTATTCTTTCGGTGCAACTCTTTTGTACTCCGCTATTGTTATGAAAAGGAGTAATGCATCTTGAATCTAACTACATCCCGACCCATCCATGCTTGTATCCTCTCTGGTTGGTTCTTCCGTTACATTATCTGTCTCTGACGTTTCCCCCAGTGATTTGCAGTTCCATCATTATGTATGTCTATGTTTGTCCTCTAGTTGAGCTCTTGCGTGTCTGTTTTGCTATATTAAGCATAATGCACAATGAAGGTTACCTGTTAATGCAGTTCTTTGCCTTTGCCTCTGTGCTCGATGGTATGTCCGTTTCGTAGCTGTTTGTGCAGATTCTAGTATGTGGACAGAGTTTAATATATATATATAGATGCGTTTATACGTTTTATATATAGATATGATGTTAAGTGGAATATTTTACTTTCATTACAATTATATTTTACATTAATATATAAATATCCAGACAGAGTATCGTACTGAACATTATATATTTTTTACATTAATTAAATTTGATGATGTGGTTTTGAGACTTTTATATTCAAAGATGCCAAAAAACTTGTAGCGCCGTATTCCACAACATATTAAGCCAGTGCAATGCTTTGTAATATTGATTTAGTTGCTGTCAAAATGATTCATCACAAGTAATGCACCAAATAAAGTTTGTGTTTACAGAAACGGTGGGTACACATCGCACATTCATGCAACATTAGAAACGTGGTTATTGTTGTATAAATATATATTTAGTATATATAATATAAAATGTATCTGTATGTATGTATATGTAAATATGTATACATATTTACTTATTTATTCACATTGGCTGTTATGGAATGGTCACATGACTTGTTAGTCTCTAGATTTGGTGTAAAATAAGACCTGTCTCTCACAGTATAGATTCAGTGTTTGTCGCTCTGCTTTGTTCTCCACTTTTTCCTGAGTTTTGATTACTTTCGAAACCTTTCTAAAGTCATTTATAATAGTTATTTGTGTACCTGAAATGAGGTAATTTGTAGTTATCCTGGCAGCATGCACTCTCTCTTGAGACACACGTACCCTTTTACTGCAACATCACTGTGATTTAATTTATTTGTTCTTTGCAACTAGTGAATTATTTATTCCCCTTATATGCAACCTGGCCTTGATTAATAGACTGAGATTAGTGTGACATGGACTCTGCCCCTTGTTTGCTGCCAGAATGTTTTACTCCTGCCAGGAAGAATGCATCTTTTTCAAACACTGAATGAGCGTGTGAGAACAGCTTTAATGCTAATGGAGACCTTTGGGTCAGCACTGCTGTCTGGAGCACCTCTCAGATGTGTGGACGGACCCAATCCATTTCCCCTTTAAATCCGATGGCTGGCATCTCCGATTTACACCTGTAGTCCCTGAGCTGGCCATGTGATGCATTAGGAAAGAGGATGAGGACTGATTATTACTATCGGTCCTCTTAGCTATCTTTTATTTTATTCTATTCTATTCCTGAAATCTATATATAAAGATCTTCAGGAGCAGCACTAAGCTTTAGATGTTTGAGATAATGAAATGTTCTTCTTCCTAGTTGTCTATGCAGGGAACATCACTTATGGAAGTTATTGGTCCCTTTTTAACCAGCTCAGCGTTTTCCAGCAGCCTATTAGATCCTTAACAGTCTCATCTTGCTCCGCATTGATTGCAACATCGATCACAATAGAAATACAGAAAGTCAGGCATTTTATTATTTTTTTCTTAATATAAATTCAATATTACAGAAATAATGAAAAGCTAAAATAAGATAAATATGTTAGAATTACGAGACCTAATAATATGGGGCCTTAATAATAGGGCTTCAAGGCCCGTTCATACCAAGAACGATAACTATAAAGACAACGATATTAGCGTCCACACCAGCGAACGATATCGTCTGTTTATTCTAAGCGCACGCACGTCTGCCGCTTTAAATTCTCGAGCTCGTTACAGCAGGGTGGATTCTGATTGACTGTCAATGTTTTTATCGTTCATCAGCTGAAAAAAAATCGTTCTGAAAGTGATTCCAAGGATATCATTTCACTGTGCCTTTATCGTTATAGTTGTGGTGTGGACTCTGCTATTCTTTAATATTGAGAACGATTTTTAGAACTATATCTTTATCGTTATCTTTATAGGGGGTGTTGTTTTTTGTTTTGTCCTGGGTGTTTACCGAGTGGAACCGTGGCACTCTGTGTGCAAACCAATCAGTCAAACCTAAGTTCAGTGTTAATAATGTATGTCCATTGGCGCATATGTTGTGCACGAATACAGTGCTGGCATAAGAGATTTCTTTCAAAAACATTAATTAAACCTTACCAACCGCAAACTTTTTAACGGTACCTTCTATTGATAAAATCAAAGAAATTTTTGTTATAAAACCCCTTTTTCCCTACATGCTTATGTGCACAGTTTTAGTTGGTTTGTTGGTAGGCTGTAGTACTAAAATTAAAGTTAAGTTACACTATTTTAAAATGAGTCACCTTTTTATAGCATGGACTTCTAGCTAAATAAACCGGTAAAGTTTTGGTTTCGTCTTTGAAGCGGACTGGCCCTGGTTGATGAACACTGGACGCACTGAAGCTGTGCGTCATGCCACAGTGTTGACAGACTCGAGTTGTTGCATCAGTGGCTTCCAATGTAGACATGGTGTATGAGCAGCAAGCTGTCAGTGTGGATAGACCAGAACTGGGAATTTGTCCTCCACTCAAGTCCATCATGACAGCTCATAAAGCGCATAACATACACAACAGAGACCTTGAGTTTTTTTTCCTACATCTAGCTGTGTCCCAAATGATGGAAGATAATCTTGATATCTGTTCGTCCAGTTCATGCTGAAACGGATCGACTCAAATCCAATTTAACTGGATTTCAAGTCACGTCCTCATGAGACTCGGATTGATTTAGTTAAAATCAGATTTCATGCTTTTTTTGCTATTCAGGCTACAAAAATAGGGATATGCCTAAAAAAATCGGCTTTAGACAGGCAGTGTTAATAAATAACCATCTCAGCTTGGCAAACTCGTGTATGAGCTGAATATACAGTATTAAGGCCAGACACCCCAGGTGAATAAAGAAAAACATTTATCTAATAGATATCACCATACTTCTCCAGTCTTTTCCCCAGTTCATTTTTTTTGTCTTAAGAGTTTTTTAAAATGTTGTTTAAATATGCAAATGAGGCATGATATAATGAAGTATGCACTCGGTTTGCGGTTTTATACATCCTAGAACAGGAATGTGAACATTGGTTTAAAATTCTTGTTTTGTATTATTGACATTGACATATGCAGCTGAATTCGGTTGTTAGTTCACCCTTTAGTGCTAATCTGTGTTCTCTACACACAGTTCAGTAATTTTACTGAATTTTTTTATTACGAAAGTGACAACCGCATTCTACAAGTATGATGAAAGGTAATGACAAAATACAAAGTGATTACACTGAACTGAACTACTAGTTAAAGCGGTATTATCGAACGGTATCCGAGTTGCTGGGCTCTTTGTATTCACAGGCCAAGAAATTTATTTCGGGGATAACGGTTCTCGAAGGTTACCAGATCTGGCTAAAAAAAAAAAACGTAAATCCAAACGCTAAATGGGGGACATGGCAACCCTTCAAAAATGCTTCCAAATGTAAACAAAAAAACGACATCTCTGTCGACCATGGTTTAGATCAAATCACCGAACATAAGTCTTTGGTCGCGATTAATATTATTTTAGTCAAAAGTAGTGGATGATAAGTGCACTAAATGCCAAAACCTTGGTATGGTTACCAAGGGGTCAATCATCATAATTTCAAGAGATTTCTGTTCCATGCGCAAACAAAATGACTTCTGTAGCTTTACAGCTTCTACGTGGAAATTCTAATGTTTTCACAGAGGGGATTTTGAAGATCTCTTTTTAAGCATAAATGCCATGAAAAATATATAGAATAACACATATCCTGCCATGAATAAAAAAATAAAACAAGTAATTGGGACTTTTATCTCAAATTTGGACTTTTTCTCACAATTGCGAGTTTATACCTTGCAATTCTCACTTTTTTCCTCACAATTCAGATTTTCCCCCCCCTCAATTGCAATCCGTTATAAAGCCTTGCAGTTCTGAGAAAAAAGTTTATATATCCACTTTATATCTCAGAATTGCGTGTTTATCTCGCAATTTTGACTATAACATGCAATTGTGTTTATATCTCGCATTCGGAATGTATTCGTACAGAATTGCAACTTTATCAGTGTTTTTTGTTTTTTTTTGTGCAGTTGAGAGTTTATATAGTGCATTTTGAGAAGTCAGGATTTCGAGAGAAACTCGCAATTGCGAGAAAAAAGTCTGAATTTGAGATAAAAGCCTCAATTACCTTGTTTATTTTTTATTCAGTGGCAATTAGGGCTGCAGGCTGCACGTTGTTCACTGACGAGCTGCGCAAACAAGAATTGCTTTGCGAATAGGACAGGGTTTGCCGCAGCTTGTCTGTGAACAATGGCTCTGTGTAGTTAATGCTGCTCTATGTGAAAGCCCGCGGGTGATGGAGATTTACCGCTGATTACAGAACTGGCTTTACTGACAAGATGCGCATTAAATATCGCATGCGATTTATCGTGCAGCCCTAGTGGCAATAGTCAACTGCCAGAAAAAAAAGGAGTTTTTAGGAATGAAATGTTGTATATGAAATGAAATTTTCTTCCACTAGTCTGAAACAACATTATGAAAGCAAATATTCCAAAATCTCAAAATTGACAAGTACCTGTATATGAAAAAACAATGTTTTTGACTATTGTCTTGCCTTAAATACAACAAAATCCACTAGATCTTACAAGTCATATTGTTACATGATTTTATATAATCATTTTACATCTCTCGGTCTCTTTCAGCGTTCACCATGATGATCATCCTGGCTTTGATTCGTATTGGCAAGGGGCACAGTGAAGGCCACCCATCTGTGGCTCAGATCTCAGGTGTGCCCAACCTCTTCGGGGTCTGTGCCTACTCGTTCATGTGCCAGCACTCGCTGCCCTCGCTCGTGACGCCCATCTCCAACAAGCAGCGCATGAGCGCCCTGGTCATGGCCGACTACATCCTCATCCTGTGTTTCTACATCCTGCTGTCCCTCACGGCCATATTCTGCTTTGATAGTTCTCTGCTGCGGGACATGTACACTTTAAACTTCACGGATAACTGTGACGTCCTGAGTATTCCAGTGTTGCGCTACTTCCTGGGCCTCTTTCCCGTCTTCACCATCAGCACCAACTTTCCCATTATAGCCGTCACGCTACGCAACAACTGGAAGACTCTCTTCTATCGGGACGGCGGCACGTACCCTTGGGTGGTGGACAGTATCGTCTTCCCGCTCATTACTCTAGTGCCGCCCATTATTGTGGCCTTCTATACTCACGATCTAGAGGCGCTTGTGGGGATCACAGGGGCGTATGCCGGAACGGGCATTCAATATATCATCCCGGCCTTCCTAGTGTATTTTAGTAGGCATCATCTAGAGCCCGTGTTGGGAAGGGATGCTGTAAATAAGCACCGGTCACCTTTCCATCACACGTTCTGGGTTTGGTTTGTGATATTGTGGGCAACGTTCTGTCTAATGTTTGTGATGGCTAATATTGTCCTTACCAAAGTCAAGAACTGAGCGTACCAGCAGATTTGGTTTGTCAAGCTGTGTTTTTGTTTTAATTTTTGATGGGTGTTTGTTAGGTTTTATGTTAAAAGAATGGCATTAGCTGAAGTTTAATTCAGTCTAATTTAATTCAGTGTTTAAAAGGGACCAAAAGACGTTTTGGCATTGAATCTGTGACTTCTTTCTCACAAATCCACAATCCTTTAGTGGATGTTCTGTGTGGCCGAAAAACAAAGTTCTACATTTTAAATGGATTATTGCCTAAAGCTCGCAAAGAGCGCTCCTTTTTTAGCCACTAAAAACTGTCACTCTTAGTTCATCGTGATCTCACAAAGTTCTGTTATGACCAATGAATCTCACACTGTGCAATTAATATATTATTAACATCGTCGTGTACACACTCTGTATGTTATAATGAAAGGATTCGATTGTGATCAGCACAGAACAAAAACTGGTGTGTGTCGCAGCCATTAGGTAAACCAGCATACATTCATGAGGATGATGAAAGTATTTTAACTTGAGTAAAGCCACAGACCCCCCTGCTGTGACTTTTCCCACACTTGCCATCCCCGTACAAAGTGTCAAAACTGAGGCGATGTTCAGCTCTCAGCGCTTCTCTTATCCTTACCCCAGGTTGTGATACTTTTAGAGACACATAATATACAGACATTGTGTTGTTTACTTACAAAACACAAGAAGCGTTCCTCGCTCTCCACTTAATCCAATGGAGGCCGGGACAGCAGCTGTTCTTGAGGGTCGCACATTGGCTATGGGCATGAAGTACCCTGAAGTAAATCATATAGCCGTCATCATCACGAGTCAATCCGTAAATATGAAGAAACTGTTTGATTAGTGATCGGGGACGGCCCCTATGGCGAGCAGACGGGAGGTGCAAGATTCGATCTCGGTGAACGCTGACTTCAAATTGACCAGATAATCCTGCCTGTGAACATCGGGACGGGGCTGCGTACGATCGAGGGGTGACTCGACAAGATTTTTGCTGCGATCCGGGAAGGGGGGGACATCAAGGTCTAAATGGGGCTGAAAAATCCTGTGTAGGTGAGCCAGGCTTTTAATGCAGGGATTATTTGCAAACGCATTATTTACAAGAAAAATATTATGATGGCTCATTCAAAAAATCAGTGCTTTGTAGGTTCCTTCAGTTATGATGTTTGATTTTCTATTATTTAAGGTGAACTCATTAAACACATGTATTTGAGTCACGCTCCACTAAAAATTAAAAATTAAATTAATTCAAATAAATCATATGAATAAGGATGAAAAAGTTTGAGCATGATGGGATGTTATTGCAAGACAGGTAGAACATGTTACCCATAAATTCTGTTGCTGATTATACTTATCATTTTTGTGGACTACCAGTAAGAAAAATATATATATATTATATATGTATTTATACTTTTTTTGCATTTTAATAATCAAAACTTGGGGGAAGGTGTGGTTTAATTGTCTTTTTAAATTGCAACGTTCTTAAGTGTTTAAACATAATTTAATTTCTTATGTAAATCTTTTTGATATTGGGGTGAAATGTGGCCTTCACATTTTCTTGACTGTTTTCGTTTTACCGTCTGATTTCGTTCATCTTCAGAACAAACAACAAGCTGGTGTGTCTTTGTTCTTTTGGACTGAAAAATTCAGCCCCCACCAAAAAAAGTACACCAAAAATATTCCTAATATTCATCAAGTCAAAGACAAACAGACTGACAATAAGCGTTCCTAGTTTTCGTCTTCCAAGATTGTTAGCATTTCACAGCTGGCATTTCCGGCGTTCCTAACCGACGGCTGGCACCTCGCTGCGTCTCCTGTGCTGACGGATGGTGACACCAGCGCAACGCTTGTCTGAATAATGTGCCCAGACCTGGAGTTCAATCTCAGTTCATCAGCAGATTGATAGAGGCATTGAAAGCTTCCATATGTTCTCCATGTAGTGACGTCTTACCCGAAGCTCAAACGGGCCCTTAGGGAGGCAGGAAGGGAAGACAAACAAGATATTAAATGGATACATCTGCCTGATGATCTACAGAGACTGAGATTTATCATGATCAATATGGAGCACCTCATCGTGCCTGAGAGAACACATTCACACGGTTATTAATGTTAATGTCACTTTAGTTCTGACGTAGTTGTCTTGAGTTTGGCTTTAATTCATACCAAATGTACGGCAGCTGATTCCTGCCTTTCGATTTGCACATTTTTGGTTAATTTTTGCTCCTTAAAGGGATAGTTTACACAAACTCATTATTTACTCACCCTCGTGTCATTGCAGACCGTTCGACTTTCTTTCTTTTTTGGCCATATAATGAAAGTCAGTGGGGTCTAGTGTTATTTTGGACCCCATTGACTTTCATCATATGGCCAAAAAGAGAGAAATGAAAATCAGTGCGGTCCAAAATAGCATTAAAGGCGGAGTAAACGATGACAAAATGAAATTTTAGCTGAATTATTCATTTAATTTCTCCACCTCATGTCTGCCTCAGGTTTAGGTTGGCAACATGAATCTGTCCCAGACGTATTAGTTTGACACACTTCTCTTTTTTTCCCCCCCGTGTTGTTTGCCAGCGGTTGATTGGTTTGATCTGGGATGTGCTTGATACTGTAAACTGATCGCTGCTCTCTGTGAGAGCGCTGTCTCCTGATCTAAGAGAACCGTGTCTGAACCTGCGCTTGAGTTTACGCTGTTTCTGCTGTAGGTTTAGCTTCAAACTGCTCTTCAAACTGGATCGTGTTTGTGGACAGAATGGATGTCTCCTTATTCAGTTCTTTCTCTGATGTGCTCCACAAACAAACTAAGAACTCATTTATGTCTCCCTAAAGCACAAAAGCAAGTCATTTCACGTGGGTGAAATGTTATAATGTTACCAAATGCTCATGTAATATGTCCATGAATGAAACGCATGTGCCTTCTTTCCAGGAATCTTCCTGCTTTCACCAATTTCTCTCTTCTTTCTTGCTGTCAAATGTCTTTTTCTTGAGTGTTTGTTCTGTGCAGCCTGTCACTTGCATGTAAGGCACTTCAAATACTTGACAATCACATCCACCGATGTCTCGTTAAAATAAAAATGGATGTGCTCTTTTTGATCTCTGAGATTGGCTCTTGCATTTTTTTTTGTTTATTCCATGGGTTGTCACAAAATAAATAAATTAAATGTATAAATATTTTTTAATTATTTTAAAGTATGTGTAAAAAAAAATTCTCAAAGTGTATGTAAAGTGTTTTTTGGCATATAAAAGGTTTTATATTTGCCTTTTCATTTTATTATTTGCATTACCTCAAGATTGTCTTGGCATCTGTAATTGTCAAATGTGTATTTTTTTTAAAGGATGATGCAGTTTGATTCTTTAAAAAAAAACGTGAAAAATTAAATGTTTAAAATAGTTGTCACCGGGCCAATATTGGTAGAAAATACCTTCCGTATTCTCTCATACTATATTGATTGTTTGTTTATTTAATATTATTCTAATTAAAAATTACCAAGTTGTTTTTAGTATATTTATTAGCCTGATATTGATATAATAGCCATGTGAAAACTGCAGAAATCAACTAGAGGACAATACTAAACATTCACTCAAGGACATTTTGAATCTTTTCCAAAGTTCTCAGAGTTAACAATCTAGCTCTGTCTTTATTATGATCATAAACCTCTGAATTATAATCCCAGCATGCCTGCAGCAACCCCGTCCTTTTACGTCTGTTCAGGGCTGTGTTATTGTAAATTGAAATGTCCCTCTTAGTTCATTCGTATTTCACTTAATTTTGCCTTGATTTATGCCACATTCTTGGAGCCGCTTGAAAAGGCAGTGCAGTCGCTGGATTTCACCCTGATTGGATGAAATGTGGCATTTTTATGGGTTCACTCGCTTTCTGAATAGTAGCCTGCATGCTCTGAGTAATAATAGCAGAGAAGCCAATTACTACCTCATCATAAACCTTGCTTTACTTTCACCTGTTTTTGTTTTATTTTTAAAGAAACTTATTCTACATCCTTTTTTCAAATTATACATCTTAAACATTAGGTCATTAAAAATTACATGAAGGTCAGGAATTCCAGATGCTACTTTTTAGTCCATCGATCAATCTCATAGATGGACGTCAGCCGTGTTTCAGCCTGCATTCGTTTATGTCCTACCTTTAAGCTCTGCTCTATTGATTCGATAAAGAAGGATATTGATCCACATTTGCTGCACAAACTGCACGGGTGGAAAACACCGACTATAGCCAATCTGTTTCAGAACGAATGTACAGGGAAGAGTTTGCATCTCATTTGTGGTGCTTATGCATCCTATTTTTATTACGGTTAAAATACCATAGACTGGACCCTTTGGACTTAAAAATATAATGAAATTACGGCAATTGTTTAACACAGATTCACAAAGACTTTGGCTCTCCATGAACTGCATACCCTGCTGAAAAAACAGCTAAAACCAGCCTAAGCTGGTTGGCTGGTTTTAGCTGGTCATTCAGCCTGGTCTAGGCTGGTCATAGCTGGTCAGCAGGCTGGTTTTAGAGAGGTTTTGGCCACTTCCTTTATCAGGTCAGGCTGGGAGACCAGCTAAAACCAGCTACTTCCAGCTTAAACCAACTAAGACCAGCCAACCAGCTTAGGCTGGTTTTAGCTGTTTTTTTCAGCAGGGTATTGAGGTACAGATCGTGTTGTAAACAGCATTTTAATGCAGACCGTCTCACTGTCTATTGATCAACTGTGAGACAGCTGCCGCTTGAGTATTGCAAAGCGAGATCCTGGACAACATGTCATTGTTTAATTTATGACTGTGTTCTCTACATGACACTATATTAAAACCATCTTAATCATATTCTGCATAAAACTGCTTTTTATCAGAAAGGGTTGATCAATACCGGTGCTGACGAACTGACCCATGAGACTTGCGTTTAGGCCCCAATGTGGCATCGGTACGCTCCAAAATGAAAATAAATAACGACTAAAGTTTCATACGACGCTGTAATCTGCCTGTATGAACTACTTTTTTGCCTTTTTTTGGAGTTGACTGTCATTGACGACATCCACTTTCATTAGGCTGGAAGAGAGCAGCGACCGTCTTAAGAATTGAAAGAAGGGAAGGTTTAGAGCAACATGAGGGTGAGTAAATGATGTCTAAACTTTCATTTTGAGATGAGCTATTGCTTTAAGAGGATTTTTGTGAGGTGTACCCACGTGAAAGATTTATATTTGTGCTCACCTGTTTATCAAGTCAATGGTTTTATATGACTTTTCCAATGAATACTATTATTCTTAAGGAAAAGCGTTGTAAATCTGATGATTGATGCTTAATATTTCTGTTTATTGTGGCATTAGTCAACTCTTCATTTTGATGATTCATAATAACTACACTGAACTATTGATTTACTGCTTCCCAAAAAAGTAAATTAATTGATCGGCAGATTTATATTGTATTATTATATATATTGCTGCTCCATCATTTCTATTGATTGATACTGAGTGTCTTATATACAAATGTATTGTATTGGGTTGAATGAACTTGTCTTGCTCTCAGCGTTGATGTATGTTATGGGTCTGGTTGTGTCTATTTCAGACAGTTTAACAAGGCTTGTGCTGTCAGACGGGATACAGGCACATATGAACCATGTCTGTAACACATTACTGCTGCTGCCTGTCAGAATGATCAAGATTTTCTTTGAGTCATGAATTGAAGTGAGTTAGGAGCAGTGTTCATTTTTAGATTTTTGAATTTTGACCAGTGTTGGGGAGTAACTAGTTACATGTAACAGCGTTACGTAATTTAATTACAAAAATGTACAGAAGTAGTCAAATGTAATCAGCTCCATTACTTTAATAAAGTAGCCTAATTGAAATAATTACACTACTTATTACATTTTGAATAGGGTAACTTGTAATCTGTAACCTATTACATTTCCAAAGTAACCATTCCCAACACTGATTTTGAATTTAGTTAACATTTTGTCATAATTATTAATTGTATACAAACTGGCTGACTACATTGGCATGTAATGTTAGTTGGCAAAATTAGTGTGTTATGGAATTAGCACAATTACCATCACTTAATATTTTCTGACTAGCACGTGACTTAGTTCAGGGTTACTTGTACATTTGCATAATTTTATGCAGAAGTTTGTTGTGTATATCTGATTAATATGGAAGGCCATTTCACTACAGAATAAAAAAGATAATTGCGAGTTTACATCTAGCATTTCTCTTTTATAAATAAAAAAGATAATTGCAAATTCTGAGACTTATTTTATTATTATTATTTTTATCCTGTGCCAGAAATGGGCGTCCAATGGTTTGTATGGCCATATGCACAACAGTCAGGTTCTGGAAGTAAAAAAAAAATTCTATAATTTTTTTTCTATAGAGAAACTGATTTTAATTAGACCTACCTATAAGTTCCAAGGTTGTTAATCAAGTGTACACTTTTGTTAAAACCATCGGTTGCATTATTTAAAAAAATTTCAAAATTGTTGGCCAATGAGATGTCATAATGGGCGGAGCTTCCCAGCATGATGCCACAGGCATATAAAAACCACACAGTCAACAACATTTTGCTTGTGGCAGTCGTGTTTAGAATAAAGAAACTGGTCAATATGGAGGGGAAAGAAAGGAAGTTTCCATGTCTGTACATCGTCTAATCCTGTGTGTGTCTTACGAAGAAATGCAGAGTGATTCTATGTAGTCCATTAGTGCTTGTTCTTACACACAGCAGCTGAAATAAAGAAGGATCAGGTGCTTAAAGCACCAGTGGAGGTGTGGAGAGAGAGAGGAATAGAGAGCTGCATTTGATCTCAGTGATAAAGTTTGCTGTCAGCGCCGCTGCATTGTCTGACGAAGTGCTGCTGCATGTGTGTGCCCTGCATGGATGATGAGACACACTTTCACTCAAACGCTCTGTCCCAACTCTGTCACAGCGCTTGACCACTGACTGGTGCTCATTCACACAAATTACTAGGCAGATGAGTCATGTTACTGGTTATACACAGCAGGTTAAGATGATATAATGGGGAAATCTCGCATTCTGTTTTATTGGTTAATGCAGTAACGGTAAAACCTCCGAGTTTTGTGTTGTGTTTTTGTGGATAGTTCACCCAAAAAAAGAACATTTTAATCTCTTACTCACCTTCATGTTGTTTTAAAAACCTGTATGAATTCCTTTCTTCTGTTTAACATAAAAGAAGATATTTTGAAGAATGTGGGTGACGAAACAGTTGGCCGTAGCCATTGACTTGCTTTCACCCCAAACTATGGAGGTCAATTGGGACCAACAACTGTTTGGTTACTAACATTCTTCAAAAGGTTTTCTTTTGTTCAACAAAAGAGAGAAATGCATATGGGTTTGGAACGACATGAGGGTAAGTACCCAGGTGAAAACAAGTTTTGTTTACTTGTTTACACACTAATTTTGTACTTAATATAAAAATTATTCTTTAGTACTTAAGATAATCTTAAGAACATCTACGTGTACACAACTGTGCTATTTTGAGACACCATGAATATGAACTAAAATGTGCTTTTAACATACTATCTCTGTATTAAAAATGTATTTAGTTACCACTTGTAGTACACTTGAACCCATCTTTCATACACTAGTATGTTCAAGTGTACTACAAGTGGTAAGTAAATACATTTATGGCATTTCTTTAATGCCTAGCAGCAATTTGAAAATGATACATTAAAACTTAAGATGACTTCAAATGCACACAAAAAATGCACACATTTGGCTCTCCATATTCCACTGCTAACGTCTCGCACATTGTTTAAAGCAAAACATTGTACAACGTGAAATTCTGACAAAATGTTGTTACTTTCATTTTCAAAATAATCAGAGGTGGACTGTAAGGAAGTCCATTCGTTAAGTCTTCTCGTACAAATGTGAAGTACTACGTTTTCTTTTTTTTTCTCCCAGGACAGCAACACTACAAAAATATGGTCTTTTACAACATGATGCATTGTTGTAGATTAAACCTATTAAAACCTGTATGACAGGTTTTTGTCATGGCTCTAAACAATTTCTCTTTTCCTTCTTTCCCTAAATCAGGCCAGACCCCTGTACTGCAGGATAAAGCTGAATGTGGCAGCGCTGGACAGGTTTTTAATGGTTTTCGGCTGAGCAGGGAGGCCCTGACAGTGCTGCTGGATCTTCTGAGAAGTGAACGTTAACACGGATAGGGTGCCACAATCTAGACCCTGGTGTTTCTTTTCTGTCCGCCAGTGGTACATCATACAGAGTGTTTGACATGCCTCGTTCCACTGTCCACCCCATTATCCTCCGAGTCGCTGAGGAGGTGCTGGCCATTCACCAAGAGATTCACCTCCTGAAGACCCCAGAACACATGGAGGCAGGGCTGGGCTCAAAACTGATGTTGTTTTTCTGATGTTAAACCTAAGCTATGTTGTAAATAGTTGTAAAAAGTACTTTCAGTAATGTATAGAACAATTTGTTTTAATGTGTAAAAAAAATATTTACAGGACAAAAAAAAGAAAACTACCTTTGTTTTGGGGAAAGATTTGCACACACAAAAAAAACTGTTTTTTGGACAAATTAAACTACAATATAAGGCAAACTAAGTGGATTCTGCAATTCAAATAACACAACAACAAACTGCCAGTCACTGTCAGAATATGTTGAACAAGGATGAATCATAATCCACATAATCTTACCAGTACAAGTACAAATGAGCATCTGTAAAGAAAAAGCTCCTCAAGGACCAGACCAGAAACAGCTGTTAACTCGCGATTGTAACTATAAGAACGGGGACGGAGGGTCGATAGCCGAAAATTCATTATTGTATACAGGAGCGCCCCCAGAGAGCCTGGCACTCAGTGAAGTTAGACCGGCATCACGAATGTACCCACAGTAAATCGCAGAAAGTGGCACAGTTACCCGGATGGAAAACTGCAGGTCAAAGAAGAGTGAGACGTATCGTCAGAATTACAGATGTCTGGATAACACCAGCCAACCTATACAAAAATGGGACTGTAATGATTCAGAAAATTTTGAGAGAAAAATTTGAAATGGACTTCCTCCAAATTAAAGGAAAAGCTCAGCTGAATAAGACCAGCCCTAATACACCAAAACGGGGAGAAGACACCTCCATCTCCACCCATCAAGCTACAACTGAGCAATCCAGGGATGACAGTGAGGAGATCTCCCTTTTGCACAGCATCATCAGCGACATGAAGGAGAAGTTCAGAGAGATGGAGCTGGAGCTGGTGCAGCTGAGAGAAGAAGTGCATGGAGCAGTGCAGAAGACTGATCCAACAGAGAAAGATGAGGTTAACAGGAAAGAAATAGCAATGCTAAAGAAAGAAATTCATGAAGTGAAAAACCAGAAAGAGGAGTACAACAAACAACAGTCTGTAATGAGAGAAGAAATGAGAGAGCTAAGAGAAGACAGAAGGAAAACAAGTGAAAATGGAAAACAACTGCCAGCTCTGAAGGAGCAACTGACACAGACAGAAGAAGAACGGCAAAGTTTAGAGCAGACTCCTCCTCCAACAACTACAGCCATCAACCCTCCTCCACCTGACTCCTACAGTCCAACACAGCCCCAGATCATACTCCTGATGGACTCCAATGGCACATTTGTTGATAAAAAGAAACTGTTCCCGAGAAGAAATATAAAAAAAATATGGTGCCCAAACACACAGAAGGCCCTGGAGCTCTTGTGTGAAGAGCAGCTGGGTTCCCCCAGCCATATTATCATCCACACCGGCACCAACGACCTGAGAGCTCAACAAGAGAGAGTAGCTACAGCTCTCGTTAATGTAGCAGAGAAAGCATCCTCCAACTTCCCCAACTCCAGAATCATCCTCTCCACCCTGTATGATCTCTCTCTCCTGTGCTCTCCTCTCCTCTGTCTCTCTCTGGAGTTTGATGTCCTCCCTGAGTAGCTGCACCAGCTTCCACTCACTCCCTCACCTGTCCCAGGACACTTGCAATCCTAAAACAGAGCAAATAAACCATGCCTGTTAACAACAACAGTACAATGAATTTCAGCAAAAATCTGTCTATTAACTTGCTTGCTTTGTATTTTTTAAGTCCTTCCCCAGCAGGCTAATTTTCTCCAGAAGAGTCCTAAACCAATGGAGGATAACTTATGGAAAAATACACTACAAAAACACAACAAAGGAGAAAAGACTTGACTAATAGGGTGTCTTATTGTTGGCGGGCTTGGGGGGGGCCCTTTTTTTTGTGTAAAAAAAAAAAACGGGCTTTTAACATTGTTTCGCTAGGTATTTGAGTAATGAAAACACATACCTTACATTTCAATGTGAATTCCTCTCACCCGCCATGTTCTTTGAATATAAATTCCGTGGTCAACTGTGCGCTATGAATTCTGGGATATGGTAGGGTGTGAAGTGTCCATCAGATGTACACTTCATTTTCCTGGGAAACGGAGGGTGCATTTGACGTCGCTGGCCCAAATGGAACACTTCATGTGCACTTGCGGTCTTATGGACTTACAATGGCCGCCGCGTGCGCGTGTCCGTTAAGTCCACGAGACCGTAGGGTGTCCCATTTGTCATTTTAGCATTCAGAAGGGTGCTAACGAGCTCCGCAGCAGACTTCTACCCGACAGTCAAAGCGTATAAGCTAAGTATAAGCTGCATTAAAAAAAATAACAATGTATATAATTACTTATTGTCTTTAGTTAAAATTTGTCTTGACCCTTTGACCCCTCCAAAACATTGAGATGTTGATTGAGATCAGCCCAAACCCTAGCTATTTATTTCTTTTTTAACCTTTTGCACTTGTTTGTGTTTTCAGCACACTGCGGTTCACATTCTATTAGTTTATGTGACCGGCTGAACTGTTGTGTCTCCTAAGTGTTTCCTATTTACATTAACGCTACTTCCAGTTGACTGGGACGGCTAAAAGTGCAATAATTTACTGGCTTGTTGGAAAGATGGCATCCTGTAACAGTGACCTTCATTGTGTGGGTCATACTAATGTCAGCGTTAATGGATGTTAAATGCTGCCAGCCATCAAATCCTCCATTAGAAAGTTTTTGGACATTCACCTCTGTAAGTTGGTACTGTACTGTTAGTAAGCCACCTCTGCCACCCTAAACATGCAAGCTGCCTGAAGTGCAACATTAGCATGTTACTAAGTAATGATATAGAAGTAACAAAAAACACGTGCAGACTTTTTTCTGACTTAAACATAGAACTACAGTTCACACTAATATTGGTTAACATTTGATTAGATATGCATTATTTATTTGCCAAAAGAAGTTATCTTAGATAGCAGTGCAATGTTTGCCAACCTTTTGCATCAGACTATGCAGGGAAGGTAGGCAGCACAGTAGGTTTTGGAAGAAAGGTATAAAGTCTGTGAATTTCTCCAGGGTCAAGTCATCACCGTTAATTGCGACAGAAAAATATAAATACAAGATGACACCTGTGGGCAGTTTCGAGGGTGTCTGTGTGCACCTCATCGCTGGATTCCCCGTCCCTCTCGAGGGCCTCCATCTGGGCTGGTGCAGCTTCAGAGGAAACGTTTGGCTTGATGTTGTCCGACAGAAGGGTCAAACCGACAGCCTCAAGCTCATGTCGGATATTAATAGTTTTGACCCAAATAAGCAAACAAGACAGGTTTCCTCTGTATTGATGCTGAATAGTTCACACTCTGTTCACACAGTTTCTCACTTTACAGCATGGTCAAGTTCATGCTGAATTTCGCTCTGAGAGTTTCCACTGAAATATCATGTACAGGAAAAATCCCATGTACAGAACGGTGTCTTCAACATGCTGACAGGTCGTCTATTGATTGTAACGTTCACACCTCTAAAGGAGCGTTTAACCTTTCTGTTTAACCTCTGTTTGTGCTGATCTTATTAATCGGGTTGATCATATCTTTTGCTGGGGTTGTGTTATGTGGCCTCTTGTTGTCTCTGAGGAAAGATTATGCAAAAAGTGTAGCCTATTTAGTGACCAGAATACCTGAATGGCCTGACGTGGTGAATGTGGATTTTTTTCTGTAGCTTATTACAATTTTCAGTTCTGAAGTGTTAAAGCTGTCATTTGGTATATTGGTTGTCAAAATAAATCAATGTTTTGACAGAGAAACATCGTAAACTGGTCCTGGGAACACTGTTTTTTTTAAATTTATTTTTATCATTTTACCAGCTTGTATGTGAGATTGGTTAGAAGCTCCCATATGTCCAGTCAGAAAAAAATTCTTGGCCTCAATTAAACCTTCATGTCAACCTCTCCTAACAGCTCCTGTGTCAAATATGTTTCTGCCTGCTGAGATGTACGTGTTAGGACGATAAAGGTTGTAGCGTCTGGACCAATCAAACACACAATTTTTAATTTGATTTAACAAATCAGTTATTCATTAGATTAACAAATCGTCACAGTCCCCTCACCCAATAAACTGGGTGCCAGGATGTCTGCAACGACACCAGGCCCCCCCTGGTTACCATGGCAACCCTGACACCTCTGCTAGACCAGATAGATTTTACGACCTAATGGGCAGTGAGAATTACCCGTCACACTACAATTATAGGAAAGACACAGTGCACAGTAGAAAGGGACTCTTCTCTAATTAATCCATAGGAAAACCTTTCTTTGAATGAACACACATATCCTTCAGGTCATTGTGTATGTTGTCTTTGAGATTTTATACTGCTTTATGCAGGCTTATGATGGAAACACACATTCCTGTCATCTTGCCTATATGTAACACTACCATGTTTAGTATCTATGAATTAATCTTCTGATGATCTAAACGAGAGTGTATATTATATGTGGTACATAGGCAATATATTAGTGTCCTGTGAATCTTTAGTAATTTCGATCCAAGTTCCATATGCAAATTACCATGCTTCCACACAAAGTGTCATAAACTCCCCTGTATTTCCAAACTCCCACTTGGGATTCCGGCCTTTCTCATTGGACAAGCCCATCTTGAGAGGCGTGAATCTTCTCAGACCTTAAAAGCCCACACTAGGGACCCGCCCAGAGTCGGTGTTTTGTTTGAATTCTGAGAAGATGTGAGCTATAATGCTCCAGGACATCCTTAAGTATGTGCCAGGCTTCGGCCTTGACATTTTTCCATTCACCAAGATTCTCTGACGCAAAATGGTTCTTTTTCATCAACCAACTTCAGCAATGATCAACTTGAACCTTTGGACTGCATTAAGCCTTTCTTTCAGATAGACGAGACGTGTAAGTATTCAAACTTAGTTTTATTAATTGAAACATTAAGTATCATAACGCACCTTTTTACAAAGTTTGAACTAAGAATCTGATGTTTCCTTCAGGCTGTAAATCTGCTGAATATCAAATGGTTCCATAACTTCATATTTTTATTTCTCTGCTCTTTACTGCTTAAGCTTTTTAACCCTTTCCTATACCAAATGTATGCGCGTGTGTGTATGTGTATGTTAGACCAGATTAATGTGTTTATGTAGTATGTTAGACCAGTCTGTGTGTATGTAGTTAATAAAGCCTTACTTGTATCACACTTGACGTTGTTCATACAAGTACAATGAAATTGAAAATGAAATTGAAAAAATGTTAAGAAACTTCACAACTTTTACATGATAGTGTATATAAATGAAATACACATTTCTCTATAGGTGACTTTAAAGGGGTCATAGGATGCTACATGCACTTTTACAAGATGTTTGAACGTAAATGTGGGTTGGCAGTGTGTGTACACAACCACCATAATGATAAAAATCCACCCCGTGTTTTTTTAAAGGGGTCATATGATGCGATTTTCAATTTTTTGCTTCCTTTGGAGGGTTACAAGCTCTTGGTGCATAAAGAAGAGCTGTAAAGTTGCAAAGACTAAAGTCTCAAATCCAAGGAGATATTCTTTATAAAAGTTAAGAGTCAGCCACACCTACCTAAAGCGGCGCGTTCTAACACACCCCCACATGTCTACGTCACAATGTGAGAAAATTTGCATAACGCCACCCAAATGTTCAAGCAAAGAAAGAAGGTGTAATTAGTCTCGCTGTAGTATTGGGCTGCGCCATGTGTGAAGCGCTGTGTTTTGGTGTGAAGCGAAAACTGCTTTGTTTTTTCTTCCAAAGAGGACACAACTAGAAATCAGCAGTTAAGTTGTATTTACAAAACTGTTCCAGAACACGTCAACCCAAATATTCAGATGTGTGCTGCGCATTTTTATGGAGGATGAGGACTGTTTCCTGAAACAGTAGCCTACAATGCGTCTGTGGCAAAAAGGCTGTTTCTATAAAGTTGGGCAATTCCAACTTTTTCAAGGACAGTCTGGCGCTTCTGACTCACAGCTGTAAGGTACGTTTTTTATATAAATAATTGCCAATGATGATTCAAAAGCGAGTTTTTAGCAGTTTTAGTGAGTAGCGCCTTGTTGTTTGTTGTTTCTCTGATTAACAAGAGACATGGTTTTATGGTTACGCAGGAGTACGCAACACAACGCGTAAAGACAGGAAAGTCCTTTAATCAGATAATTATGTACCACTGGTGCAACAAAGCATAGTTAGAAGGCTTTTAGTGTTTTGTCATCGTCCTGCTGGGAGACGGCACCCCAGTATGGTAAGGGTTGTAACATTTCCGTCACATGCTTGAGGGATTCGGCCAATCACAACGCACTGGATATTTGGCCAATCAGCGTACACCTCACTTTTTTTTTAGAACGATGAGCTTTGTAAAAATCAAATGCGTTTCAGAAGGACGGGGCATAGAGGAGCAATAATAATGTAAATTATGTGGAAAATAATGTTTTTTTTAACCTTAAACCGCATAAACACATTCATTACACCAAATACACAACAATATGTTCTTTTTAGCAACGTCATATGAAACCTTTAATATACTAAATCTTTACACCTTTCTCAAATCAAGCTGATCTCAGATGCCTGTCTGTGTGACGTCACACGGACGAAGGCCCCTCCCACGATAGTTGATTGACAGAAGCGTTTCAGCACAGACTGGACTGGTGTCTTATCTTAGCTCCGCCCTGAGTGAGCTGTCATCAGTCCGCCATTGTTTCGACGCTGGAGCAGATGTAAACAAGAATGACTCCTAAGCGATTGAGGTCATCTGTTGCTGGATGTAATAATGAACATAGCAGTCATCATTTACTCCCGACATCTGAACCGCTGAAGACGCAGTGGATTACATTTGTTTCTGAAGGGAATGTGCCCCCGATCTACATAAATGCATTTGTTCACGCGACTCATTTGTGATCCAGCTTCACCTACAGAAGAGTATAAGGTTTTTAATGAATCTTTGCAAATCGCCTTTACTAATAATGTGCTAATGAGTAAGTTTCACGATGAATACGGCTAAAGTAAACAGTCTCTCGGAAGAGAGGGGCGGGGTCTGCAGAGCTCATTAACATTTAAAGGAAAATGCTACAAAACGGCTTGCTCTGAAAAGAGCTGTTTTTGACCGGGTAAAAAGGTGTTTTTTACACTACCATTGAGACATTTTAACCAAACTATGTTACAGACTTTTCATTAAGACCCTAAAGAATCATATCAACTTGTGGAAAATGGGCATCGAATGACCCCTTTAACAGATCTGTATGTCAGACTTTCCACAAAGCCTATAAAAGATCTTTTAAACTTTTTTTCAAATGTTCAGAAAAGGCATTCAGAATGCCACACAACACTGTTAGCAACATTCTAACATCAGAATTAACTTAATGCAAATCTAGTCTGTCAAATTAGTTACCACTAATGTTTAACTTTAGTTAATGAGCAAACATCAACCTTAACTCACTTGATTTTAACAGTGGAACTAAGTATTTCAAGGGAATAATTGAGGCTGCGTGCCATGTTATATGTGTGTGTGTGTGTGTCTTTATGAGGCCATTCAGAAGATAGAAAGGGCAGGAAAGGCTAACTAGCTTTCTTTAGCGATATTATCCTCTTGTTAAAGGATAATTTGAAAATTATGCTCACAATATGGGCGAGATGGCCACACGGCAGTCTTTTCTCATTGACACAGAGTTGACTAATGGTCCTAAAGGGCTTCTTCACCACATTCAGATTGTGTGGAAGAACACTAGTTACATTGACATTCATAAACCTGTCAGCTCCTCAATAGTATCACGTTTCTGTTCGATATTCACTGCTCTACCTTTAATTGCGTGGCCTTGAGATCATCAGCAGGCTGCTCTTAGTTGAAGTCATCCTGACCTGCCCTCATCTCGAGTGCTCCCTTTTCTAAATTTCCACATCTGGTCGGTGAATGCAGTTTTCTAGCATCTATTCTGAGCTCCATTTCTTACAGAGAAAAACTGCATTTTAAGGTCAATGTTCATGGTAGACTTTGGCTATTAACTGTGAATGATGGTCTTTCATTCCTGCACCCCATCTCCACGTACATATTTTTCCTCCTGCTTCCTCTATAGGTCCTACTGATATTTCCCAAATGCAAGGTACACATTGACATTAGTCATTTTTTAAAAATTGATATATAAATGTAAACTTTTTAAAAGCTTTTTAAAATGTCCTTTTTTTTAGTTTAGGCTAGTTTAGTCTAGTCTAATGTCCCAGTCATACAATATCTTATGGTTTAGAGCTCAGTCTGTCATTATTTATTCAGTTGAGGTCAAAATTTACATCAGAATCTGCAAAATGTTATTTATTTCACCAAAATAAGAGGGATCAAGGGATTAAGAGCCCTTGGAATGGAGATTTTTCTTATTTTTTATTTAGTACTGCCCTTCAGAGGTTAAAGAAGATAGTTACATGTTTCCCAGAAGACAAAATAAGTAAAATTTACCCTGATCTTCAAATTCAAAAAGTTTTCACCCTTAATGCACAATGCATAATGCAGATCTTAATGCATGGTTATTTTCTTGGGGCAATCAGTGAGGTTTGAACTTCTGGTATAGTTGCATATGAGTCCCTCAGTTGTCCTCAGTGTGAAAGTGGATATCAAACATCAGTCATGTTGAAAAGGGTTCAAATACACAAAAATGCTGGAAAATCAAAGAATGTGCAGGAGCTGGAGGATTTTTCTGAAGAACAGCAGGCAGTTTAACTGTTCAGAACAAACAAGGGACTCATGAACAACTATCACTAAACAAAAAACACACACGCACACAGCTGTGGATCATTCAGGTAACAACACAGTATTAAGAATCAAGGGGATGTAAACTTTTGAACGGGGTTATTTTTATAAATTCAACTTATTTTCTCTTGTGGACTATATGTAAAAATCTTTTATGTGAAATATCTTATTCAGGTCAGTACTAAAAAACAATTACAAGCATTTTGTTCTTATTTTGGTAAAATAACTAACATTTTGCAGATTGTGAAAGAGGGATGTAAAATTTTGACCTCAACTGTAATTGTATATTATGAATACATATTACATTATTTATATTATTATATAATTATTACCAGTTCACATTCGAGCTGGAAAGATCATGATTTCCGGATCTTTGCTCTTGGTTCAGTGATTTTAATTTTTTTAGCGTAAGACTCACTGTATCACTGAATCACAGTTCATTTTATCAGTAACTGCTACGATCGAATCCACAATGTAATTATTCGGTGCAACCTGTGATCGGGTTCATTGAAAAAGTAACGACTCAAAAGAATAATTTGTCCCTGAATCGGACATCGCTATCGCGTCTCTCAGAATTTGCTATTTCTTCACTTCCAAACAACAAGGAACGGTGTGTTTTTCTGAAATGTAGTAGAAAGTATAGTAAAAGTCATATATTATGTTTTTTTGAAATGTAGTATGTTTTGTCTCATTAGGCCTACTTAAAAAGTAATGACACAAAATACATAGGCCTACATAGCGCATGATATGATGAGAAGGAGTTCTGTTCAGGGGTGTAAAATAGCCTACTTGAGTAATTTTACTTGATTACTGTTCTTAAGTATTATTTTGGAGTATTTGTATTTTATTCAAGTAAAATTTAAACTGATTACTTGCATTTTTACTTGATTACATATCTGAAGAAACAAAAACCTGTACAATTTTATTTCAACTTAAGAAGTAGTCATTACAATTTTTTTTCTTTGCATTTTTATTTTATCTCATGCACCTTAAATATGGTAAACCGAAATTAAAAAGTGCTTTTGATGTGCATGAACCAATGAGGTTTGTTTTCACGCATCAAGCACAGACATTTCAGCTTCAGTTATATCTTTAATCAGCTAAATTTCTGGCATCAAAAGTTTATCATCAAATCTGAGGAAGCATACTGCAGTAGCAAAGTTGCTTTTTCCCCCCAAAAAGTTTATTCATTATTTTTGTCCATTTTGATAGATCTGTTAGCTGTCTATGTATTATATCGGCTGAATGCACAAAATGGCTTAATGTAAATACAATCAGTGATGAGAATTTAAATACAATTCATGCTTTGGTAGGGATGACTGCTTTTTTTTTAATTAAATGTTACAAATCTTCAAAACGTGTTTAATTTTTAATGTTAAATTATAAATCATTTTTAGTAATGTTCTTACCTGAAATGAATTGTTTCTAAATAAATCTAAATAATCACATGATTTGCTCAATAATTAATCTAATTAGTCACAAATAATTATATATCGATATTTGCTGAGAAAAAACTCTTTAAATGCCACAAATAAACAATTAAAATAAGAATTATCAGACAGGGGCGTGATTAAAGCAACAAAAAAGTAAAAGACAAATAAAAATTGGCCTTTCAAAATGTTTTAATTCTCCTCATTAATTCAAAACCAGTTCTTGTGTCTGCATGTTTCTGGCTTCTGCATCACATTTGGCTCTTTAAACGGACAGTCCACCCAAAAATGAAAATTCTCCCATGGTTTACTCACACTCATGCCATCCCAGATGTTTATGACTTGCTTCCATATAACTGGCTTTCTATATTTTTAGTCCATATAATCCAAGTGTACAGGACCACTTTAAAAACCACACAAAGGGAACACAACAACGGTGTAGTTTTTGAAGCATTATCTTTGGATGTCCTGTACAATTGAATGATATGCAGATTTTTTTTTCTAAAACTTAGTTTGTGTTAATCTGAATAAAGAAAGTCATGTACATATGGGATGGCATGAGTGTGTAAGGATTGGGTTTCCCTTTAAGGGCTGTATTTTTTGTGTTCCATTTGCTGCATTTTAATTGTTGTTGTCTATATAGATGTTTTGACCTACAGCCATTGTGTTTTTTGTTTTCTCCTTTTAACCAAACCTGTCTATCTGACAAAACATTTTATTCTATTTATTTTAAAGGGGTCATATGATGCTTTTTTAAAGATCATTATTTTGTGTATTTGGTGTAACAGAATATGTTGACATGCTTTAATGTTCAAAAAACACATTATTTTTAAAATACTGTACATTATTGTAGTTCCTCTATGCCCCGCCTCTCTCAAACATGTTGTTTTTCAACAAAGCCCCCTCCTTTGACTAGTGCAGTCTGCTCTGATTGGCCAGCTGAGTGGATTGTGATTGGCCGAACACCGCAAGAACTCGTCGGAAATGTAACGCCCCTTATCATAATCACCAGCTTCATCTTTCAAAATAAATGTAAAGACAGAGCCCGAAAGGGGAACAGAGTCGTGTGACAGACACAGTGATGAAGTTGGTATGTGTGCAGTACACAAGCCATGGTTAAGACTCCACTGTGATATTCTCTCTCTCTCTCTCTCTCTCTCTCTCTCTATCGAATTTGAAACAGTCACTAGCAAATACTTAAACTAATAACAAAACAGTAGCTGATTCAGAAGCGCCAGATAGTCCTACCATAATTCACGAAACGGTTGTCCATAAAATGCATTGCTGTTCTGTTGTAGGTCATCTTAAAGATTCCTAAATGCATCTACTTTCGGAAGGCCAACTAAAAGTGCTTTTGCTTTCACACTGAAACACACTGTGTCTCCCTGACATGGCTGCTTCAACACTAACTGCGGTTACTGAAACCACGCCTTTTTTCTTTGCGTGAACATTTGGGCGGCAATGTGTTAATATTTCCACATAGTGATGTAGATCTGTGGGGGCGTGTTAGAACGAGTCGTTATAGGTAGGCGTGGCAGAGTCTTAACTTATATAAAGAATATCTCTTTTTGAGACTTTAGTCTTTGCAACTTCAGGGATCTTATCTATGCACAATCAGCTTGTAACACTCCAAAGAGAAAGGAAAACTTGGAAGCGCATCATATGACCCCTTTAAGCAATTTCACTTTTCATTGAGAAGATGAATCAACATGATGAAACAAGAATCTCCTTTTTTTTCTTTGCTAGGGTTACTTGCACTTTTTTAATACTCAAGTAAGTAGTTTAAAGTTGTACCTTTTTCTTTTTTCTTTTACTCAAGTATGTTTTTGGCCAGATACTTGTACTTTTAATTGAGTATCTGTACTTTCACTTGATTATAATTTTTAAGTACGTTTTACATCCCTGGTTCTGTTTATAGCAACCATGAGAACGGATCTCCAGTAATGTTTCTCAGAGCACGTTGGTGGAAAAAGCCAGTACATAAAGGTCTTCCAAGTCATATTGACAGACTGAAAAGAGTCCAATGACTGTCTGGCTGTCCTCATCAGTTTGTTTAGCTGGTCTGTTGTGAAGTAGCCTCTGGTCTGGACTGGTTGTCTGCTTTTCTCTCTCAGACAGTTGTTTAGGTTTATTACACTGTTGGCCTGGCATTCTCATGAGGTCACAGACATCAATAATGATTTCCTCCAGCACTTGATCACTGCTGACTGTCACTCCACAGTGATTTTAACTTAACCTGTCAGCAAATACCAACCTGATAGTCAAGTCCTGTGAGTTACAATGGTAAGGCATCCAAATTTACTTATACTCAGAGCTTGGTACTGATCGCGTGTAATCTGGATTACGTGATCAGATTCCAAAAATCATTTCAGGTTTAAGAAGTGTTTCAACATTGCATCAACTGCTGATAAACACATTAATTTTTTATTTGAATTAGCAATCAATAGGTTATTTAACTATGTATGTATGTCTTTGGAAGGCTTTTGTCTTTCAAACACATTAAAATAACTTAAAAATTATTAAAATAACACTTTTACCGACATAGATTACTGAAAGTCCTTGAGATTTTAAATAATATTTAATATGAAGTATCACCCAATGTAATGTCATGGTTCTCTGATGTTGGTTAATGGTCACATGACAATCGCTGAACATTAAAATATTTCATCTTTTAGTCCGTGTTTTATTTTGATTGATTTTAAAATTAATCATTTTAATTTAAAGGGTTTTGATGAATGGATGGGCAGGGAGTTCTTGCCCAGAACAGAACGATGTGCCAATCCAAACTGTATGTCAATCATCTTTGACGAGAGTGGTCCTGACAGAGATCCTATTTAAATCAATGTGATAAATAAATGAGGTCAAAAATAATCTAAAAGTAGTCTGATTATGTTACCTTAAATGTGTAATGTAATGGATTACTAACTACAATTACTAACTAAAATTTTATGTCATGTAATTTGGTTTAGTTGTAACATGGGGAGAGTTGTACCAACACCATTTCCACCTAACAGGGATAAGCTAGGATTCCTATGATAATTTCAGTATTTACCCACTTCCTCCCCGATCTTACATGTTGTCAAGGCTGTAAATAGGTATATGCAGATTTTATAAAGAAAAAATGGATTTTGATGTAAGAATCCCATTTTTTTGACCAAAACTATATTTTGCTTAGTACTTAAACTGTTGCAGATAAAATCATATAACTTGCATTAGAATAAATAGTAGATTCTCAGGCAAATTGTGATGCATTTTTAAACTGCTAATTTCAAACCATTATGCTAATACAGCTAACTAAACATTGGATGACAGGGAGGGGTAAGTTGTAACACATTTTAGCATTCCCTTACATAGAACTGAGAACTTTCATGTTGTCTATTTGGAGCTTTTTAGCAGCTCAAAGCCAAAGGAAGTGTGGGTAAAATGTGCCCTATGCAGTCTCTGGATCCACCAAGCCTGCACTCTATAGGGTTAAAAATAATGGTTTGTCACCATTGTGACACTGATCGACTCGGATTCATACATAGACACACATATTTACACAGTTTTTTTTGTTAGATCTACATGATCTTTACCTCAGTACACTGGACTAAACCTGTTTTTGAAGCAAACTTTATGAGGTGGCAGCTGTTCTTGCTTTTGTCTGACTGTTACAACTTACCCCAGTATGTGTTACAAAGTGGGGTAGATTGTAACAAAGGCACTCCATGTATTTGACATCAACTTATAAGGGCTGTGATATTCTTTCAGAGGTTTGAATTGGTGATTTCTGTAGTAAACAAATGTGGTTCTTTTGTATAAAAGTTTGAGCACTCTAGTTAAAAAATTCAGCGAGTTACAGATGCTGAAACAAAAAGTGTTACAACTATACCCAGTCTCCCCTAACGGATTACAAGTTGTAAGTAATCTATCCAGCTTTGCTTATACTCACCTTAACGAAACACAACTTGTACAGTGAGCAGTATCGTATAGTATTTCTGACGCTAAAGTAAAACAATAAAAAAGTAATAATGGAGATGAGAGAAACCGACTAGTTTGTTATTCATCTCAGTATCTGCGTTCTCCACCAGTCTATTTTCTTTAGGAGGAAGTGGCGCGGAAAGGTGTCGATTGACCGAAGTAATTAACAGGAAGTGTGAAGTGCAGAGTGCTGGAAGTCGTTACAGTGATTCATTGTGCCGGATGTAAAGGTCCTTTCTTTCTGTCTGTCTCACGCGGAGGGTCAGTGCAGGTGCGTCATGTGACCTCCAGCTATATGACCTTTAACAGACGCTTGATAAAATGATCAATAAACAAAGAGAAGAGAATTCATCCTGCATTCTGCTGGCCTCTCTTGTCCTTTCAATATCCACACTTTAATGAAGACCCGCATGAAGGCAATATAAAGCTAGTGTAGCGTCTGCGTAGGATCATGCTGGAGTGTTGGACTGTTTATGGCTTAAAAGACCCTTTTAGCCTTTTGACATTTGCATATAAATTACAGTTCTGGTCAGAGATGTTACTTGTATAGGGGTTGTAAATTGCCAAATGGTTCTTCGCCGTCAAAAAGATTAGAACCAGACCCCACGAGAATCCTGGAATCTTCTGATCAAAAAACATTCCACAGAGAGCTGTGAATAGCCAAACGAACACACACACACACACACAAAAAACCACACACACACAAAAGACATTTCGTATTGTAGACTATCATAATCAGTTTAAGTGTATGGTATATTGCAGTGTTGCGGTGTACATGCATGTTGGATTAGACGAGTTACCACTCGTGTTATTGGTATTATTAAGCCATAAAACACGCTATTCGGTGTAGTGGGTATCTATGGTTAATCTATTCCCAGATTTATTGTTTCGTGGTATCAATGTCAACGTTCTTCATTTTTAGCGAAATGATGTACAGTATGTGATTGTAAAACGCATCATATGACTCGCACGATATTTTGGGTTTGAAAATCACGGCGGTCCAGGAACGGCCATAAGCCTGCAAATGAGCCATTACAAGCAAGAGACAAGACGATTTTCCGCTCAAATCCACTTGTCTTAATTGGTCAGAACCACACAGATAGGAAAACTCTCAAAAACGATTAGCCAAAATAACTTGCGTCAGAAAACTTCTTCTTCGTTGAGACAACACCTTTCAGGACTTCAAGACCCTTCTCTTGCGTTTTCTTTCGCAGTTTTTACTTTCAAGGACAAAAAAAAACAACCGTTGGCGGGGAATTCTTCTTCCGAGGAACCAGAGTACAAAACTTCCAGCTGATCCTCACGAATCATCAAAGGACTCCGTTATCTACCGCATCGGATCCTCTCAGCAATCGAAAAACCCCATGAAGTAAACGTTGAAATTATCGATGCGTGTGTAAAGCTATGTCCCTTTTAAGGTGGTATTGGAGCTTTGAGATTTTTCAAGGGCGCTTGTGGTTAATTGATGCGTACAATACTGCCGTCTTTTTCTTTCGATATCTTTCTTACTTGTTCATCTGGTATATTGTTTTAGAGTTATATGGTGCTATAGTTTCATTTTATTAAGTCCCTTATATTCACAACGAATTGTCTCTGTTTACTGCTCACAGTTCCAAGTCAATGAATGTTTGAACCTTTGCTAAATTTGGCTAAGAATTACTGCTAGCACTGCACAAAGAAAAGGACAGTTTATTCTTCCGTGGCCAGAAAAAATAAACATTCCTTGAATTGATAAACGATTATATTGTCTGCTCGGTGGACGGACAGATAAAATAATTGTAATATTGATTCTGCTTCAGTTAATTCGAAGATATAATCTAAATATTTGTTATGAGTCATAACCAGTTATAATTCGTCATAAGTATTCCCCTTTTTAGAGCTAATAAATATAATAAACGTTACATGTTTTGGTGGAGATACGCGGGAACATTCAAACTTGGTTTGTGAACAAACAGTATCAATTTATTTGTGTTTGTATATTATGCGCGCAGAGTGAGACGAGACGCAGCGCGAACTCACTCTTTTGGATTGGATGGTTAAGCCACCTCCAGTACTGTATTTTAACAGCCTCTATCCGTCTAACATTTAGTCACTGTGAAATATTAAAGTAAACTGCAGTTTATAATATTAAAACTGTTCTCTAAAGACGAAGAAATCTCTTTACAGTACATTTTAATATCAAAATTGCCTGTTGGAACGAAGAAATCTTCCTATTGCGATAAAGATAGATTTCAGCGATGCTCCTCTTATCATCTTTTAAACGCCTTATTTTGATAGTATCGCTAGATTAAAGTCATTGCGAAGTTCCAATTTAATTTAACTATACGATCTAACTCCCTTAGGTTTAACCATTAGAGTAGCAATCTAATGCGCGCCTAATGCAGATCTGATCATAAGAACACTGCGAGCCAGTAGACTGACTGAAATGTAAATGGGAGTTTTTTTTTAAAAACATTGATCAAGTGAAATTTTGCATAACAACAGCGAAGAAACCCTGCTGTTCGTGGTGTTTATATGTGTACTGGCAGCGAAGAAATCCTGCTTCACACACATTGTGCAGTTAAGTGCACAGATGATAGATTCTGTTGGGATTGGACTGTGTTCTTGTGATAACTGCAGTAAAACTCCGTTTGAAAAGGAGAATAGTCTCTAAAAATTTTCAGTTCAAGCACAGTACCTTAAACTAACGCTAGATGGCAGGCTGTTTAAGTATCTTAACATCACGTGAACTCTTTCTGCCTTCCTGTTTTCAACGCACTGACTCCCCCTTGTGGGCATTTCTCTGATAGGTCGACTTGGTTACTCTAATTTGTTTTATTTTAATTTCCCATTGGTCATTCTTTTACCTGCCTTTCATTTTTTTTTTTAAATTTGATTTACTCATTTATTTTTTATTTCTTGTTTTGTATTAGTCTTCATATCCAGTACTAATTTTGTTTTACTTTATTATCTTTTATGACTTTTATAATTTTGTTTAGTTTGTTTTATTTTGGTTCCTTTTATTTTATTTTATTATTATTATTATTTTTTTTATATTTGTTTTAATCAGGGTTCTCTCACTCTCTCTCACTTTACCACTCACTTATTTATATTTAGTTTAAACAGTGTTTGAATTCAAATTTAAAGTTAATTTCTGTATTCTAGCCATTTTTGTTAACCTACAGGTAACCTCTCCTCTAGTGCTTAGTTGGTGACGTGGGACAGTTCGCCTCCACTGGCGTCACCAACGGGGACACGGGATCCAAACTGAATCCACCTCAACATAACTCAATTAGCCGTAGATATGATACTAACCATCAGTGTCATACCCCTAACAGCAGATAAAAGTCTTAAATATGCTTCTCTCCTCATCTCTCCGGTGTTTTGATTTGTTGGTTGTTTGTTTTAATTTTGTTATGTTTGGTTTGCTAGGAGACCAACCCTTGAGACATAATCAAAGAAAGGAGAAAGCATGAGCAATAGATTGAGAACCAAGATGCCAAAGTCTTTAGCAACGACAACGCTGTAACAATCTGAGTAGATCCGTTCGGGGACGCCCCCAAAACAATAGACACACCTACGCCCTTGCCGACCGAGGGATACGGGTGTCTGGTCTACGCTCACATGGTCTAAAACTGTTGTTTCCCAGCAGGGACGTGCCATAGAACATATAATACTATAATCGCCGATGTTAACGCCGTAACTCCTTGATTGGACCTTTTCGCTGCTGTCTCTCTCCCTCTCTCTCTCTCTCTTTCTCTCTCCTCTCTCTCTCTCACCAGTGAGACGATGTCTCAGATCATCCAGCCCGATGCCCACTGGGATCGACTAGAGTCCTGGCTGAGTGCCATAACCGGTACACACCTGTCTGAAGCAGCCGGCGGCCTGCAGCACCTGAGCCGGGAACAGCTTGACGACAACCTGAGCGCCCTGATGTCACACAATCCGACACAGGACTACAGCCACAAAAATCTCACCAAGATCATCGGGCCCCTCGCCCACAACCTCCTCGCTCAGGCAAAGCTGGGAGAAACAAGCACCTCCCGCATGGAACAGGAAGCAGCAGCGCTGAAGCTCCAGGCTGAGGAGGCTCAGAGAAACCTGGTGCTTGCTCAAAGTCAACTGGAACCAGCTAACATCGGAGACTCAGCACCAGCACAGGACGGCGGATGAAAAGGACCCAGAGCTGCAGGAGGAAGTAGAGAGACTCCAGAAAGCCTTAACTGATCTCCGTGTAGACACAACACGCCGAGAGCAGTGGGAGAAAGACACCAGAGAGGAACTAAGTGAAAAACTTCAGCAAGCCGAGGCTCTCCTGATGAAAGCAGAGACTGAACTCAAAGAGAGAGACGCCAGGGCCAGGGCCTGCAGAGGCCACCTGCAAAGTTCCGGGGCTGAAGTCAGTGCCCTAGCTCAACAAAGAGACTATTTAAAAGATGAACTTGATACGGTTCACAGAGAGCTTAAATATCCATATAAACTGCAAAGTGACTCTGAAAGGGAAAGGCACACCACAGAATTTCCCCTAACCAGCAGATTGATACCAGCTAGTCAAGGGTTTCCAGTTCGAAAGGGGGGTGAGAGCCCACTGCTCAAGACATCACCTGCCAGCATCCCTGAACCCCCAGCAGCAGAAAGGGGCTGGGAGCCTTTTCAAAGGCTGTCTTCCAGGCACGGCGTGTCACCTAAAGAATTGGATAAGCTGGCTAGAAACATTCCCACTTTCACTCCAAACCCTGCAGGGGGCCACGATGTGCACGCCTACTTAAAAGACATTGACTTTCACTTACAAACTGTTGCCAATGTTACCACAAGAGACAGACTCTATCTGCTCCGAATCACCGCCAGCCGTGAGGTGAGGAGCTTTCTAGACCGGCAGCCAGAAACGGTCGAAGGGGATTACCAGCAAATGCAGCAGGCTCTGATTAAGGAGTTCTCTGACCCAGAGTCAGAGCAAGGACTGATTACTGCCATGGACCTTAAACAGGGAAGACAGGAAACAACACAGGTCTTACTTACAACAGGGTCAGAAGGCGACTCGTGAGCACGAAACGATGCAGCGAATGGAACAAGGAATTTCAACTTACAAAACTCTGTTTCTAAGGAACCCTGCACCCAACAGTGACCACCACTTGGGGGGGGGTTCTGGCTTGCCCACGGACTTCTGGTCCAACCCAAAGTGCGAGATTTTTGGCCCACAAGGCCTATTGTTAAACAAAGGACTGTTTCTGAAAAGACAGAAAAACACCCACACTATCTACTGTCAATAACAAGCTCTGAACTGGCTCTAGAGGGCGCCGAGACAAGCCACACTGACAAACCTGTCAACACAGTGTCAAGGTCCTTCCCAACCAGCAGAGAGCAGCATGTCCATGGTGGTGCCCGTCCTAAGCACCGGTATGAGCGGCCCGAGAGATCCTGGGACTGGTCACAACCACCCCTCAACCGAAGGGCTGTAGCCACATGGGAAGCCAAGAGACGGCACAAGGGGAACCGATACTCACAGACACAAGCTCCGAGCTCGGACTGCCAGCAGCAGAATCCCTCTCAACAGGCCCTAGACAGGCCAAAATATAAACCATCCACAGAACAGAATCAGAAAGCTACATCTGAATCAGCAGATATCATGAGACTTTTAAAGGAACTCCTCCAAGGAAAGCACCATAAGGAAAGAAAAGGGAATGAGTCCGGACCAAAGCTGATAAAGCATTAGTCGACACAGACCACCCACTCAGAGTCCCTCCAAAAGAAATCCCAACCAGATCCCTTGCTAATCCATGTTAACCACAGAACCAGATTATCTCATCACCAGGGTGACATCACCTCAACCACCTCAGTGACGGTGGATACCGCCTAGACGAACGCAAAACCCGCCAAACATCCAGCCAGGACGCAAGGAGTACCAGGAAAGAGGCGGTTTTTGGTGGTCTGCCTCCTGACGGCGCCACACAAGACGAGAGCTTGACTGCTTGCCAGTAATAACACAAGCACAAGTGCGGAGACTCTAGGGGACCTAATCGAAGGGGGGGGTGGCCCAAAAAACTTACCTGGCCATCACATTAGAAAAAAAATTTTGGGAAGTGGGCTGGAGGCCCTATTGGACACCGGAGCTGACCTCACGTTAATGTCAAGCAAACTTTTTGACAGACTTCAAAGTGAAACCAAGAGACAGAATCGAACTCTTAAATACCAGAAATGCGTGCTGAATGTGCAATCCTACAGCCAAAATAAGGTCCAACTTGAACAGGTAGCTCCAAATCACCTGACCATCGGCCCTATGAACTCTGTGCACCCTGTGTACATTTCTCCATTTTACACATATCCTCTCCTCATTGGCAAAGACCTGCTAGAGCGCTTTGAACCATTGCTAGATTTTAAAAAACTGAAAATCTGGGCTCAAGTGCGAGAACATCTGCCTCCTTAGTCACCAAGATCACCCCAGACAGACTGTCAGGTCACAAAGGACGCGGGAAATCTCGCCGCCAGCCGCGGGTGGGAACGTTATCTCAAGAGCCAAAAGTTCAAGGTCGCTGTCTGTACTTTACAGTTAGCCAAAGACTAGAACATACGGACCCCACGTTAGCGGGGGCTTACAAGGAATGATGTACCAACAACAGACCCCTTACTAGCACTGTGGGCAGACAATTCAGCCATCAGCCTCTCACAGTTCAATGCTCTCAAACAGCACACAACGAACATTCCTTTTGCTAACAAGCACACACATGATTCCCCTTGAATCCCTGTCCATCAGCTATGGTGACTGCCAAGGGCACCTGTGCCTTGAACTTGAGGTGGAATGACAGGTGTCTAACCCATTACTTCCTGGTCCTTACAGACGCACCGCATGATGTCTACATCAGAGCGGACATTCTGATTCGCCTCAGGTCTCACGTGGACATGATCAATGAAGTGACATGGGCTCCAATGACCTCACAGTCACCCACAGTTCCTGTCAACCATGAGAACCTCCTGTCAGGCCAAACCATCCCTGAGGCCTGCATGCTAATCAATGAAAAAGAGACTGTAGTACCAGCTTACACCAAAGGGGTCGCTGTTCGACTCAACCTGCGAAGCGGCCAAACTCTCAGTCACACCCTAGGCTTCTTCCAACCTTCACCCGAATGTGGGGAACTGGGCCTCACTTTGGAAGCCACACCCCTCGTCGAAGTGACATCTCGGGCAACCTACAACTTGTTCAATAACTGCATGGCAACGGATATCAGAGTGCCTAAGGCGTACCGTCTGAGTTGGCTAGTGAGTTATGACTTCCATGACTTTTAACTAATTCTACCAATAATTGGACCCAATGATTCCAGAAGAAAGCTCAGGCCACACAGTGTTAACAGCACCCTTCAAGATCATCACCATAACCTCAGTCATGCCAGTAGTCAAGGAGCAGGTGTGTAGAACAGAACTAACAGAAGACCAACACTTTGCCGTGTACACGGTCTCTAACAACTCCACCTGCATAAATGACAGCGCGTCTGCACCTCTGACCGCCCACAGCACAGAGGAATTAACGACAGCAGAGCCATACCCAGGTTTTGAGACACAAGTCCAGCAAATTCTGAAAGATGCTGATGCCATACAGGAGGATACAGACCGCCACAAACTCCGTCAAGTCCTGTACAAATACAAGGAATCATTTGCCAAGGACTCTTTAGATTGTGGCCTCACTAACCTCCATGTTGTGCGTGTCCCAACGCACCCAAAAGCTCCACCCACTTTTGTCAAGCAATACAAGATCCCCCTTGAATCGTACGAACCCGTACAGGAGATCATCAACTCTATGCTTGAGAAGGGTGTCATTCGTCCGTGTAACAGCACCTACTCTGCCCCCATCTGGCCTGTCATCAAATCAAACGGCAAGTGGCGGCCGACCATCGACTATAGGAAACTGAATCAACAGGTGCCATTGTCGCGATGGCCGATGACCCAGCTGGAACAGGAGATACCAAGAATCAGAGGAGCCACCATCTTCTCCACTCTTGATGTGGCTCGGACTTTGGACGACTATACCAGTGCATCCAGATGGACAAAACAAGCTGGGCTTTCACCTTTAGAATCGGCAGTATCCTCACCAGGTGCCATTCGGCTATGCCAACTCACCAGCGAATGTAACATCTTCATCAACAAAGCATGCCCGGATGCCAGGGTAAGAGGGAATTTAATCTATGTTGACGAACTTCTGATGAAACACACGACGGTGACTGATTACCTGAAAGAAATTGACCATGTCCTGCACCAATTGACCACTGCTGGTGCCAAGATTGCCCTCCACAAAGGACACTGGTGCAAAACCAAGGTCAATTACGTGAGCATACTCATCGGACCACGAGGTATTGAGCCACAAACCAGCCGAATCCAGGCCATTCAGAACAGTAAAACCACCAGCCAATGTCTCGGAACTCCGAAGCTTTCTAGGCGTGTGCAACTATTCAAGGCAGTTCATTGAGAACTATTCGGACATCGCACGCCCTCTCACTGCCCTTCTGAAAAAAGAACTGCCCCTTCGCCTGGACAGACGAAAAGCAAAATGCCATGAATGAGCTGAAAAGACATCTATGCATTGCTCCATGTCTGGCTTACCCATATCCACAGAAGGAGTTCTACTTGGATGCTGGATTCTCCAGCCACTGCCTCAGAGCTGGTATATACCAACGGCATGACCAGAACAAAAGGGTGGTCGCATATGCCAGCAAGACTCTTCCNGAACCAGAAGTACAACCTTCCAGCTGACTCCTCACTAACTCATCAAAAGACCTCCGTTATCTACAGCATCCGGACTCTTCTTCAGCAATCGTGCACAACAATGCAAGTAACCGACTTAAGTTTCGAATGCTGATTAAATCTCAGTCCCGTTGAAGGGGATTATTGGATTCTTTGTGATTATTTCCAGAGGTTGGTGGTTAAGTGATTTGAAAATCACGCCTGCCTTTTCTATCCTATCTTTTTTTCCTTACTTGTTTCTCGGTGTATATATGTTTTAGAGTTAGTATATTTGGATATAGTTTCATTTTATAAATCTCTTATATTCCAACGATGGGGGGTAAAATGTTGTCTCTGTGGTACTGTTTTACATTCCAAGTCAATTAATGTTTAACCTTTGCGACAGTTGGCTAAGAATTCTGCTAGCACTTCCAAAGACGACATTTTGTTCCTTGCCAGGAAAATAATCTTTCTTTGAATTTATAAATGATTATTTTGTCTGCTCGGTGGACGGGCAGATCAAGTAATTGTAATATTGATTCTGTTACAGTTAATTCGAAGATATAATCTACATATTTATTATGAATCATAACCAGTTATGATTCGTCATAAATATTCCCCTTTTTAGAGCTAATAAATAATAATAAACGTTACACTAGGAATATATACATGGTGTGTTCAATATATATATTATAAAATTTATAATTCTCCTCCTGGATGAGTGTTATATACTAGATTGCACTTCATGAAGTGAATAGTTCCTTGTCTGATTCCATTGGCAAAAGTATATAAATGCATCAAGATTCTGTTTTGCCCATAACTGACTTGCTTGTGGCCTCTTCTCAGAAATACACTTTTGTCACAGGTTTATGTTTGTGGACAAACTGTGCCCTTGCAACACCAATAATCTGCAACGTTGATTTGTTGAGATCCTTCTGAAAGTCTGAGCCAAGGCCTTGTTTTATAGTCATTATTTATGGCTGTAATGCTAAATGTTTGCCTTTCTGAAAATCCGTTACTTCTATTTCTTTGTCTGCTACTTCATCCATAATGGAGAGTGCGGATTTATGCTGCCCTTCTCCACCCCGCAGTGTCATGCAAACCGATACTCTGTATTGGTGCCCAGGGCCAACGGAGCACATGCAGGTTAAATAATTTCTAATACAGCCTGGCATCCCATAGATTACCCTCTAGATTCATAGGGACACTGTGGACCGGGGGATAACTTTGTTTCAGCAAAGCTGACTGCTCCAGAAAAAACCCTTAAAAAAAAAGTTCTGATGCAGGGCTTTTGCTTCAACCTTCTTGTCACCTTTGTTTTGTTGCCAAGTCGGAAGGAAAGCTGATCAAGAAGGTTGTAGGGCAGAGGTACTCAACCCGAACTCGTGCACGAGCCAAGCTGACTAATTTAATTTGTTCACAAGAGCTACATCTTAAAATGTCCCTCTGAGTGCACACTGAATGTTGGGTGTCAGCTTTCATTTCTTTGATGGAGGTTCTTACATTTTCTGAAGGAAGTCTGAGCGGTGATTGCCTGTCCAAAACTCATTACTATGATGCTAGTGTGTTGCCAGGTCTGTTGCGAAATTATTTTGAGTGTTATTATGCTTGTTACTATGTGGTGTGTTCTAGTGTGTTCCAGCTGGTTTTTAACTTTAGCCCGAGACAGGGTCTATAGATATGTTTCATGTCTTTTTTTCATTATAAATTGATGTTTTTCTCTCTGTTTTACAGTCTGGGATGCATCAATTTAAAGTCTGATCAGTTAGAAAAGTACTAGCACACATTTTTTCTTAAATCCACTAATCAAAATGAAAAAGGCACAGCTAGCCTACACACTTCTCAATATCATTGGACACAGAAAATGTTTCAGTTGTCATTCCTGTCCGAACGTTCATTTCTCCACTTCATTTTCTCATGAGCAAATTTAGCCCCAGGTTCATTCTGATTGGTCAGCGGTAGCGAGAACAGGAGTACATAGTGGTGGCGTGACTTACAGCAATACTGAAAGTTACTGAAACTAACAAGCCACAGCCGAAAGCTTAAAGTACAATTTAGAGGAAAGCGTGTAACATTTAGTCATCAAAGAGCTGACACAGAGCGGGAGTACCTAGAAGTGTGTTTCTTTGGTCGCATCAAAGACTTCTTCATTTAGTTTTTAGTAAAACTTAGTGAGAAATTAAAGCTTGTCCTCCTGCCTCTGCCTAGGTACAGTAGCCTTAAGTATTTTTGGACTTAAAATGTATACAATTCTCTGCATAAATTACTAAATATCAAACCGAGTTGCATCAAACACTGTAGGTTGCTCAGTGATTTTTTATTTATTTTTATCTATTGTTTTATGTCTTTCTTTAATGTACACTACTGTTTATAAAATGGTTAGTTCCATTCCTTGATTCTGATCAGCAGCTGTGTTTTATTCATGATACAGCAACGGCTACTTAACCGCTTCACCCAACTGTGTGTGCATCACTGCACAACACCCTTAACATAAACAATCAATATAGCATCAAAGCTGCTCCATGTATTATGTATTTCAGCAAAATTAACTGTTTATTTATTTAATTAAGTATGAGTGACCCCTGCTGGTGTTATGTTGCATCTTTCATCTTTAATTTTGAGACCCCGCCCTTCCCCCTGTCTAAAAAACTCTTCTCATGCAGAGATGTGTTGATGTGTGCGCGCGTCTGTGTGAAAGCCTACAGTTTCCGAAGTGAGGAGGGAATATTACTTCAAGTAACTTTGAAGGATAGTTCTTATGCTGCGGCGTCAGTCTAACATGCCTATCTGAGTCAAAACATCTCAAACCAACCTAAGGCTGGTTGCTGGTTTTAGCTGGTCTCCAGCCTTGTCTGACCTGGTCAAAGCTGGTCTCAGACGGTTTTTTTTAGAGGTTTTTTGGCCACTTCTCATAGCTGGTCCGTGCGGTCTTAGCAGGTCAGCTGAGCCATCTAGAAACCAGCTACTTCCAGCTGTAAACCACTAAGACCAGCCAACCATTAGGCTGGTTTGGTTTTCAGCAGGGAAACGCCCTTCAGCTGTGATTTATTCACGATACAGCACGGCCTCTCATACCTTATTGTTTACTTAAACGTTTGGGGTTGGCAAGATGTTTAAAATGCTCTTATGCTCACCAAGGCTGGGGGGCGTTTATTCCTGTTGTTTTTCCTGTGTTGAAAATGATTTTAAAATGTAATTTTTTGCCGTTGATGCAATGTGTCCACATGATCCTTCAGAAATCATTTTATATAGTTATTAAACTCTTCTTATTTAAATTCTTATTTAAATGCATTGCAAATATGATTTTTCTATTTAAATGCTGATTTGGTGTCTCAAGGAACATTTTTATTATTATTATATATTATTATAATTATATTGTTTGAAACAGTTCTGCTTCGTAGTATTTTTTGTGGAAACGTGATCCTTTGTACAAAATTAAATAAAAAGTTTATTTGATACATATATTTTTATAGCTTTATTTGAAATATTTTTTTTTTTTTTGTAATAATGTAAAAGTTTTTACTAGATGTGTTTTCATTACAGGTTTGCGCAAAACTTTTGCGATATTTTATAAATGTTGATAAAATCTATTGTGAAATGACACCGTTTCCATTAACTTGTGTTATGCGACAAACAATGGTAATTTTGGTAACGTCATTTTTTCCTCTTGCGATAAGTCGTGGAGACAGATGTTGGTAGCTGTACGTATATCGCAGCCACTGCACTAGCCATTCATTTTTAATCAAAGGAGACATATGCGTTGATCTTTAGCCAAGCAGCGCAGAGAGCCGCTTCTGGGACATTTCTGAAATGTGTTACGGCACAGCAGGTAACATTAACTAGAGTGACTGCGATCAGCCATGAGCCGTAATGTGCCGCAGATGTGTGCAGTGTAAATAAGGGGTTATCCAAGCATTAATGGCAAGGAAGGCCCCTTATACTTGAGAGGTGTTTCTTGGAGGTTAATAGTACATTACACAGAATGATCATGTGACTTTTACGTACGCCAGGTAACCTGTAAATGCGAAAAAAAGAAAAAAAAACACCTCATACAAGTGTTTCCACTGGGCATATTTTCATTCGACAATTTCAATAATTCGCGCAATTTTGTAAGGTAAATGGAAACGTCGCTATTGTCCCGTTTTTGGATTAATTGTAATAATTGTCAAATTCGCCCCCAAACCTTTGAACAGTAGTGTAAATGCATCTTGGTTTCAAATTTTGTTACGTAATGCAATGGCCTTCAGACGTTTTTTTAGTGCGACTTAAGTGTCTAAACACTTTCTGAGGCCTTTCTCTTTTTTCTTCCATCCTTTTCCTCACCTCAAGGAAATGTCAGTGCATATCAAGTCTTTTCAGTAATGCTGTCACTCACACACACAGATCAATAAATGGCACGCTTCCCTCCTGTAATAGGAAGAGCAGAGGAGAGTTCGTTAGCACTCTGGTAATAGATTATGGCTTGACTGAATGGAAAGGATGAACGAAACAAACCTGTGGAAGCCCCTGTCGACATTCTCATTGTACTTGTGATGTGAAAATATGAAAATTTATGTTTAAATATTCAAGAATGATCTATGTTATCTGAAATAATTCAGCATCTGAGTTAGTTTTGCTTTAGTCTCTGAATAGGAGGGTCTGCAGAACGAAAAACGGCACCCTTGATAATAAGATTAAATTAGATTCGAGACCAGAGGTTGTTATTGTGTGTCAAGGACAGATGAAATATGCAGGGCACAAATGCAAACATGTTCATGTTCTCTTCTGTCCTGGTTCTTAACCGACTTGAAAACATTTCTGCTTTGTTCCTACATGGCAATCTCATTAAATCACCTTCTTGTGAATCTGTGCAACACTTTTCACATGAAGATCAAATTATGGCGCTTGTGCTGAGAAGTGTGTTATACACCTAAATCAAGTAGTCAGTAACTCACCCAGGAAACTTTGTGAACGGCTACTTTTTCTCAAAAAAATGAAGTATCCATTTCTACTTTACTGACGTAAAAGTGGGATTTATGGTGTCAGATAAATGCCTGAGAAAAGGTCTTTCAGCCACTAGAGTGAAAGTCACATTTATAGTCTATAATGTAATTTCCCTGATGCAGTAATTTCTCCAGTAATATTTCTACCTCTCTCTTTTTCTGTTTCACTAACTCTTTGTCATTCATGAAATTACGTCAGATTGATTATGACCAGTTTCTCTGATGATGCTATCTTTTAGGGATGGTTGAATCCATTTAGAAGTAGCCTACTGATATATTTGATATATTGGATCAATTCTGACATTAAAAAATGTCCACCTACTTCAACTTGAAAACTTAAGCTCAGTTGCCTAAAATGTTTAAGTATAAGTAAATTGGCTGTACAAGTCATTTTGCCTTAACTTATTAAACTCACTTTTAAAAAATCAAGTTGAGCATTTTGAAATTGGATAAATTATTTTGATGAGTCAATGTAAAAACATGTTGCCATGACTTATCAATCATGTATTTTTAAGCGATTTTTAAGCAAGTAGGACTTTTAATGCATGAAATTGGCTTTGAAATGAAAAAATGAACTGTTTCACTTCCTCCACTCATTTTAACTGAAGCAATATAATTTTTATGTTAAATAGCTAAAGTTAACCTTTTATCCACAGAAAATGAAAGCATTTTTTTTTACTAATTTAAATATTAGTTGATTAGTTGACATCTGTGATATTGGCCTTGATAGTACTTGATTTCAAATTCGAAAATTATTGAAAATAATCACATAAAACATATAAGAAATTATAAAAGAAGAAAGAGAAAAATATTCTTGTGCATGTGCCTGTGAAATGATCACCTTGTTTCATTACACGGCATAAAATATCTAAATTAGAAAAATAATTGTGTGCAAATTTCATTTCCTTTTCCCCTCAGAAATGAGCTGTTTTAGCTAATGAAACAAACACAAAAGTAATGGGCTAATTAATCATCACGTGTTTGTTTGCTCTTCACATGCAAAGCATTGTGTTCCAGAAAATCAATTTAAAATCAATATTTACACATGAGCATACAGTAATGGTATGTGAAGCATTGGTGTGCATCAGGAAACAGCCTTCATTAACAACGCGTTTGGTGCGACTAAACGAGAACATGAAGAAATAAGTAACTGTACATGAAGTGATATTGAGCTAAAGACAATCTATAAATGCAGTCCTGGACCACGTTACTGCCAAGTTAATGTAGTGATTAATTGAATAAGCCTTCATCGGGGGATGAGGATGATATCCGCTCATGTCAGAACACATACGAGAACAGTTTCTTTCATTTTGACCTTTTTTGGTCTCTTTCCGAGAGCGTTTCAAGTCTGGCAGATGTGGGCTGACTCAATCCTCAAACTGAAGAGGTCTTTAGGGAAGCTGGGGAAGAATTTCGGTTTTATATTAGAGACTGATTGTGTTAGCGGCTATTTATTTTCCGTGGTTTAAGTGGGTGAATTGCTAAGTGCTCTTGGGGGAACAGCTGCATCTAATTTGTGGATCCTTCCCAGGTGACGTTCGATCTCGCCGTAATTAAGAGCTCAGAGGTTGGGTATTGATCATCATTTTCTGCGCCTTTTACAGTGTTATTCATTGGCTGTTCTGAACTGGATGGGAGCAGGAACGGGTGACCATTGAAGTGAGACAGAGGGAGATCGTGTGAATCTTTTGCAAAGGTTTGATGGCAGTTAAACTCCGCTCAAGACTGAATCGCTTGCAACTACTGTATATAAACTCACAGTTTGATATAGGACACTTGTGTTAGCGATGTGTTCCTCATCATTTCCATTTTTATACCTTTCTCCTTCCAGTCTTTTCCAGCTGGCACTCACAGACACGTTTCCCCCTCCTTCCCTCCCTTGGTTCATCTTTCCTTCCTCACTCTCTCTTAACCACATGAGTCTTGAGTCCCTCGGTGGTCCAAGACCAGGCTGAGAGCTTGTTCTCCTCTTAATCAAAGCAACAGATGCGATTAGTCTGGAGCGGGTGGCACAGGCTGCTCTACCCCTGGGTAATCAATTTGCAATGGCAGATGCTCACATGGGAAGAAACTCGCCTGGTGCCCAACATCTGTTCGCCAGTAAGTATCAAGGATCCCTGTATTAACCCCTCAGTCTTGCTTTCAGCTGGGGTCAATAGCCTGTTCTTCTTTGTAGTTGAACATAAATAGTGGGAATGTCTGAGTGATTTGACTAATCAACTAGTTGCCACACTGTAAAAAAAAAAATCTGTAAAATTTACAGTAAAAAACGGCAGCTGTGGTTGCCAGAATTTTACCGTTCAAAACAACCAACCTATTGAAGTACTGAAATCTGTTTTGTACGTTTGTAATACACTGATAACTGCCAAAAGCAGGTGGTGATGAGAAAGTCACCTGATGAACCAAAGCCCATCACAAGCAGCTTTTAAATATTAACATATATTGAAGGTGCACGGTGTCATTCACACAAACACTAAACACCATAATGGTAACACACATGAAACTGAAATAATGCAATAAACATTCATTTAACAACATTAGATGTAACATGCAACCCTAATGTACAAAACTGATCAGAAAAAACTAAGAAACAGTTATTTCAACAAAAAAAAACATCAAATATGAAATGTAACGCATGGGAATTCTGGGAATGTTGATTTACGGTTATTCACTGTAAATTATAAGTTTTTTTTCACTTCTAAAAATGGTATACTACCGTAAAATTACATGTAATGTCCAATACAGTTTTTCACCGTATATAGTAGAGGAACTTACCGTTAACCATTTAACAGGTTTTTACTGTAGCATTTTTACAGTCTTTTACCGTTAAATTCATGGTCATTTTTTACAGTGAGTCTAATTTAAAGTCCGGTCTGATTAGATTTGTTTCTTATAGGGTATTCACACAGAAAAAACAACAGGATGGTGCAAAAAGTCTATTGAGGCACGTTTTTAAAAGCTGAACAGCAAGATTCAAACAAAAACATCTATTTGCATGTATTGTAGGCCTGTAGACCAACCCTGTGTCCAAATATCCTTACTTCTGTATAGTTGGCAAAAAAAAACAGTGTGTGAAAAGTGTAGTGCATTCTTAAACATAAAGGTTCTTGTATATAGGTATCGATGGTTCCATCCATGGAACATTCCAGTGTGCAAAAGGTTCTTGATAGTGGAAAAAAAATTCTCTATATCATTAAAATGTTCTTCACACTAAGAAAAAATTGAAAGATTTTTTGGGGAACCAAAAATGGTATCACTGAAGCCCCTCTTTTGTAACCTTTATTTTTAAGAGTGTATGTTCGAATTCATAGTAATCATAAGACAGTAGGCAAAAAGTACCCAGATGAGCATCTGACGGTCACTTTTTACTGGGCACATTTATTCCATATAGACTGACCTTTAACAGTCTTTTTCAAATGTAGTATCTACTCAGTATGAGATTTCAGACACAATCCGGACATACTACATTCATCTTATCATCATCTCCTATGGCCTTATGAGACAGCAAATTGTCCATTGGATGCACACTTACAGTAAGAATCTCACCATAAATAGTAGGTAATTCAGGGACTTTTTGCCTAATGTTTTATGAATACTGAATTTGGACATACTACTTTGTTCACATACTGTTTTTCACATATTACACAGAAGGGAAGTATGCGATTTCGGATGCAGCCGTTCTTTAGTGAAATCCCAGCTTACAGTTACTAACCAATTCTTTCTGTTGCCGTTTTCTCACTATTTTTGGATTACAGGTAATAATGTTTCCTGCATAGACCAATTGTTTTACTTCATTAGAATTCAATGTATTGTCAGGAGCCATGGGTATTAAATTTGTGTTGTCTGTATATGCTTTTTTGACTCAAGTACAGGTAGCCGCTGACTTGCACTTTATGAATCACCAAGGACCACGATTTCAGCTAAAAATCTATACTGTTCTACTGAAGAAAAAAGTCACTTAGTATACATCTTGGATGGCCTGAGAGTGAAAACATTTTCAGCAAATTTTCACTTCAACTATATATTTAATATTTCACTGCTGATAAAATTTTAAAGCTAAAAATAACATTATTTCTAGAGAAACGTTTAACACTAGTTGACCGTCCTGACAGATCCTTACATTCAGAGATTACATTGATTATGGATACTGTGTAGCTGTAAAAACTACCCGACCCATGTTCTCCTCCATATGTTTTCCTCTCCTCTGTGGTCCTGACTCAGTCCTGACGTGGCATGGATGGATATTGCTTTCTGTGCCACCAACAGTGGTCGAGAGGAGACAGATGGTGCTGTTTTGGCGCCTGCACAGTAAAACTTTTCCCAGACTAAAAAATGTTGCACCGAATGGAGATGGCAATAAAAACAGCAACAGATTGATGGATAAATTAAGAGAAAACGATGATCAGGAATTAAATCTTATCAATGCTAGAACAGTTAAACGTGATTATGATGGACAAAAACAGAGGCGGACAAAGTACTCAACTCCATTACTTGAGTGAAAGTACAGATACTGCTGGTCAAATATTACTCCATTACACGTAGAAGTTGTAAAGACAGATTTTTACTTAAGTAAAAGTACAGAAGTACTTGCTTTTAAAAGTACTTAAGTACCAAAAGTAAATTTCCTTTTTTATGTTTTATTGTTGTATGTAATACTTGCAATTCTTCTGAAGCAACTTAGAATACATTATACCTACTGAATACACTGAATAGCTTGTGGTATCTTTGAAATTAAGAGTTTTTAGAATGTTAAAAACCTATGGGGGGGATTAACACCCCTACCCACCCCCACAAAAGCAGGATGGTAGTGATCTCGCACAGCTCTGGACACATCTGTGTGTAGCCATTCATCCACATTTGAACAAGAGTGGACAGTGAAATCCTGTAAATACAGAGTGATAAGGGAAAAAAAAAATCAAACCTGCTTTAAAACCCAGCAACACAACTGTAGCTGTATAACTTTACAACAGCAACACTGCTTTAACAAAAAAGCAAAACCACAAGACTTATTTGACATCAAAACAAACATTTTAAATGCTGTCTAATCGCTCTCGCTGTACTTTGATGTCACACACAGAACGGTCTGTGCAGTTCTGCTTCAGTCAAACACCTATTGTGTTTTATTAGGAGACGCACAACAGTTCTTCTGTGGCTTTATAGGTAATATTTTCACTTACACAATTTAGCAAAATCAGACAATATTGTGTCTAATATATACCACAATGTTAATTTCTTATTATTGAATTGTTGTAAATAAATATCACATTTGGAACTGGTCAGTGCTCAAAAAATGCTGGGAAATCTCTTCATGTAGCCCTACAAGAGTGATTACTCATAAACTGTCTGAAAAAAAGATTTTTTTAGAGAAGAAAGAAATCACCCACTGACTTTTAAAGCTGCTACATAGTAACGACTTTCTTGATAGAAATGTAGTGGAGTGAAAGTACAATATTTGTCTTTCAAATGAAGTTAAAGTCATAAGTTTCCAGAAAAAATAAATCAATGTAAAGTACCGATACTTAAAAAGTGTACTTAAGTACAATACTCAAGTAAATGTACTTAGTTACTGTCCGCCTCTGGACAAAAAGGAGGCGTGGGCACGGCTTTGCCTTTTGAGCAGCTGCCAATCGGAAAAGAAACGCCGGCCAACATTTAGTTGCACACAATCTGGCAACTCGAGCCGCCAGCGCAACTCACCTTGGCTAACTGGAATTTGTAGCATTACACTAAAAGGTAATTATTTCTACTTTGCTTGTCAAAGCGCGGCAAGAGTTTGACAAATGATAGCAGGCCGTTTGCAGCAATGTTCATCCATTTTAATTAGGGCATTGGGCTCGTGAGAAGCCTCTTCTGTTGGACTCTGAGACTGGAGTGGCAAAAAAACCGCTGCCCAGGAACAATGTCTCCAGGCAGGACTGTGGGACAGATTGTCCTCAGATTTGCCTCCCTATTGCTGAAGCTCTGCATTGAGTTGGGATGTCTGGTAATTGCATTTGTTATATTAGTTTTTGTTGGTAACAACATTTAGGGCACTGATTTGATTGCATAATATAGTTGGAAACTATAGTACTTGTCAATGGTTTGGAATCATTAAGACTTTTTAATGTCCAGCCCAGTTAAAGAAGTCTCTTATCCTCACCAAGGATGCATTTATTGAATAAAAAATGCAGTTCAAACAGTAATATTATGAAATATTATTACAATTTAAAATAAATGTTTTCTATTTGAATATATTTTAAACTGTAATTTATTCCTGTCATCCAAAGCTGAATTTCCAGCATCATTACTCCAGTCTTCATTGTCACATGATCCTTCAGAAATCAGTCTAATATGCTGATTTACTGCTTATTAAACATTTCTTATCATTATCAAAGTTGAAAAGGGTCACGTTGTGTAATATTTTTGTTGAAACCACGATACATGATTTATAAACTTCATTTTGTAAACTTAATGTAATGAATGCAGCCAAACATCGCCCCAAACCCTAGTCTCTGAGTTCACTGAGCTGTAATAATAGTAACAGTCCCTTTCTAGGAAAAAAAATCATCATGACAAATCTGGTATGGAGTCTGACAATGGATTAAAAATGACATGCCTGGAGGACAGACACGCAATCCATTTTTAAACAAATATGTTGTTTATGTCAAACAATCTGAGAATACGTGATGTCTCGTATCATTAGACATAAGTTTTTGCTGTCAGTCAAAACTTTATTGTCAGATTTGAAGTTAATCAGTCTACCTTCTTCAAATAAAACACAAACATTGCCTGTAGCCTGAAGTCAGTAAAAGCAGGTGCTTAAGGTTGACCAAAAGATGTCAAACTGAATACAATATGAGCTATTTTATTATCTATTCATTTGATAATATAATTATTTTATTTTAGTTAAATACAGCTAAAACAATGTTGGTAGCACTTTATTTTACAGTCCTGTTCCTCATGTACATACTATGTACTTATTGTAGTAATTACAATAACTAGGTAATAACTAGGTACTAACCCTGAACCTACCCCTAAACCTAACCCTACCCCATGTATTTACCTTATATTACCAGTACTTTCTTATGTAGATACATTATAATACACTGTAAGTACATGTAAGTTCACGTACTGTAAAATAAAGTGCAACCACATGGGTGTAACAGCAGAACAAAAAAAATAGCAAAATTAGGTCATTTTGGTTAAATTATATTATTTAAATATATAATCATGTAGTAACAGGGTTACATGCAAAATGTGAGAGACCACAAAATGTAAGATTTTTTTATTCAAACATTAGTTATGTATTGTTTGTTCATTCATTCATTCATTCACTATTTTAAGTTGGGCCACATGGCATTTGATGCGTTTAACCCTACAGTAGCTACGTTTTATGGCTTAATTTTAAGTTAGTTTTTTATGTGAATTTATATTAAGTTACTTAATACAGATATAATAGTTTATAAGTTAAACTATATCTGATAGATCCCACAACACCAAAAAAGCTGATGGATTTATGCCTCTAATGCTTTGAAAAATAAAAAAATGCAGAAAGTACCTCAAATGAACTATGGTGTGAAAGCAGGAAAAATGTTCTTCCACTGATGAAGGTCAAACGTGGCAATGACTAGTATGAGGGAATGATGGGAGATTTGTGTCTGATCATTTAGCAGTGATAGGGAGGGATGAACGCCGTAATTGAGCTTTCCCTCAAAATGATTTCTCTGAGGCAGAACAGCAGTTTTCACTCACATAAATCCCCATACCTGTTAAATGTTCAGTAATCACTTTTTGCCCTGTTTTAGCTGCTTCCCTCCTTTCCTTCCCATCACATTTCTACCGTCCTTACCTCTCCCTCTCCCTCTCCCTCTCTCTCTCTGTGCATTGAGGCCTTTTATTAGTCCATTTCAGATCCTGGCAGAAAGGTGGAACACTGATAAGGGGGAGTCACGTTGATCCCAGAGTACAAACAATGGGATTTCTCTCCTCTCATCTCACATCAAGCCAGAAGGCAAGAAAATGAATGTTTGTTCTTTGTAGCGCGGGTCACTTCCTTCAGGTGAGCGCCTCTTTATTACAATGCCACTGTGTCCACAGGAGGCTGAAACTAAATCTTAAATGGAATAAATAGTTATACTGTTTATGTCAGAGCAGAGATGTGGCTGACATGTTGGTGCTCATGCAACTTTTAATCTAGCCTGTTTTACAAAAAAAATCTAGATTGTGTGATTTGAGGTGTCTCCCAGATCAGAGGTGTAAAGAGTACCTAAAAACCATACTTGAGTAAAAGTACAGATACCTTACAGTGAAAATTACTCCACTACACGTTACAAGTCACCAATTCCAAAACAATTTGAGTAAAAGTCTTAAAGTATCGGATTTTAACAGTACTTAAGTATTTTACTTATACTAAATATAGGCTCAAAGATGCACTAGTCAATGAGACATGCCAGTGATAAACTGTAATGTTGTGAAGCTGCGGATAACATGCAGAGGCAAGGATCTATGTGCTGGTGTTTAGTGGAAAACTAGAACAAACAATAAGCCAAAACCAAAGGGAACAAAGAACAGAATGACTGGCAAACAGACAACCATTACATTCAACAACTCACAAGGAACTAAAGAAAAACTAGGGCTATATATACACACAGGGGAATAACAAGCTTAACAAGATAAGACACACCTGGGGAGAATAATCAAGGGGAACCAATGAACAAATGGACTACAAATTGACTACAAACACCACGGGAGACAGGAAGTGACATAAAAGTCCAGGGCAAGGCACAGAGAGCATGAAACAAAAACAAGAAAGAGTTGATTTGTGAGGAGAGCAATCACAATTATTTTCTAAACCCAAAATAAGACTGAACACCTCAAAATTGCAAAAAAAAACAAAAAAAAAAGGTCTCTTCAGCATAATGGATAAATAAAATAATGTTAAGTAAAATTAAAAAGCCGAAGCCTTCTTGCAGTGGATGTGCTGGTTTGGGCCTCATTGCCGGCTGCAGTCATGTCCTCATCTCATATATAAAACAGCTGGGATTCACAAATACTTGCTAAGGAACTCGCATTCACATAAAGTAGCCTTGTTGAAAAGTTTGGGTGAGTAAGGGCAAAACGCACAAGATGCAGTACTTTCAGTGACCTGTAATAGGCAGTATCACGTCTTTTGTAGCAGAAATAAACTGCTGCAGAAAAAGTTAGGTCCATGCCAAATGCAATGTGTAACTGTGACACTCATTTCAAATGTAGTGGAGTAAAGAGTACAGATACTCATTTCAAATGTAGTAGAGTAAAGAGTAAAAGTTGCTAATATCTAGCAACTACAAAGTCCCCGAAAAGATACTCAAGTACAGTAACTAATTACATTTACTCCAATACTTTACACCTCTGCATCCCATCTGACAAAAATATGTCATAAGAATGTTTTGCTGACACTCCCATTAATGTTATTTCTGAACGTTTAGGTATTACTGAAATGTAATGATGTTTTAAGCATGGATTTGCTGAACCACTTTGCCTCTGAATTCAGTTTCATCCCCCTAAATTACAAAAACACTTTACGACCCCTAGGCCAGCCGCTGCTGCTTGTAAACTTTGTGAAGTGGAACTATGAGTCTGTGTATTACAGTAGATTAATGTTGTCGTTTCTCCTGCGAGTATCATCAGCTGTGTTTGGCCTTGCGAGAGAAATCAATGACTAAAAGGATCAGCTATGCATGTGTTAAATTTTGATGCAGGTGAGTGAAATAAAAAACACATGCAGTGCATTCATTAAGTGAAGTGTGGGAGGACAAACTGATGGGAGTCAATAAGAGTGTGTTGGACCACTGCAGGTTTTCGTCTGAGGATATGCACAGAAATAGCAAAGTAAAGAAGTAGCTTATGTAAAGAGGGGCCTAAGGGTGTGCTTCCCTGGAGAAAATGTTTGCAAAAACACCACAGAAACAGTTCAGTTCGACTTTGAGAGTTAGTTAGTTTTGAAGTTTCTTTAAGAACTTTGATTTTGTGCACTGGGGTACTTTCGCTGGAAAAAAACTTTTACCACAAAGTTGGAAGCATAGCATTGTCCAAAATGTCTGGGTATGCTGATTAAGTTTTCCCTTCACTGGAAATAGTTTTTATCCCGATATTAATGGTTAAAATATTCTGTGAGTGAAGGGTTTTGATAGTTAGCTCTATTGCTTTGAAAATTAGCCCTGCAGTCTCTGCTATAAAGACTTGACTCACATAGAGGCATGTATTAGTATGCACGCTCTTCTAACTGTGAAACTCAATCACATGAGAAACGCTTACTGTAGTTCTACACCTGCAAAGACCAAACTGCACTTTGAAGTATGTAACAGTCGGCACCCTCACACCCAAAAAAAAAAAAAAAAAAAAAACTCCTCCACGCAGATATAAAAGTCAACCATCTTTGAGAACATGTTTGCTGCATGAACCAGGGTTGTCATGGAGTAATGAGGAGTGACTGGCAGATGGCTAAAGGATGACATGTGTCATGAAGTTGGTCTGTGTCCAAAAAAGTGTCTTGATTTCACCCACTACATGTCTTCAATCAATCTCTATAGATTTGACACTCTCCTGCAGAACATCAATAACATGTATACAGTTCCTCCAACAGTATATTCAATAGACTCCCATTTATTTCTCCTCAATGTGTGTTGGATTCACTCCTATTCATATGTGCACATGTTGAGATCAGTCTATCTCTCAGATGCAAAATGGCACGATGTCCTTGTTCTTTTCATTGGACATCAGCAAATCCATTAAGAGCATGTTTTTCACGTTAGTCCTGGTAAGAGTGTTTTGTTTTGTTCGTTTCTTGCTGTAGTCATTCTATTACTTTAACAGTGTGTTGATTATCAGCATGTGTCACTGACTTCTTATAGGTTGAGCCCACATGGCTTTTACACATGTAGGCACATAAAGAAATATTTTGTTTTTGGAAACAACATATCCTTCTCTATCCTTTAGAATTTGAAGTGCTGTTCACTCTGAGAACATCATGGAGTGTGTTAATTTAAGTCTTAATGTATTATTGTTGTGGTATTTCATTATAAAAACTGCTCCTTCAGACTCCAGAGCCCACTGAACTTATTCTTTGGAAAGCTCATTAAAATAAACAATCCAGTTTTACAGCCACATTGCGAGTTCAAAAAAGTGAATGTGTCTTCATAATTTTTTAAAGCCAGACTGTGTAATACTATAAGGATAGAGAGAATATTTTATCTTAACAGTAAAGTCCGATAGTTGCTTGAGGGAGTCAATAAATGAATTCGGCAGCCTTAGCACATTTTTAACTTTGTTTTATTTATTTATTTTATTTTATTATTTATTGCACTTGCTCGATTAGCATCCATTTCACAAAAGAAATTACGCAAATCTTGTATCAGCACAAACATGCTACACTGTGAAAAATGAGATGATCAGTTATTCATGAAAACTTATGCTTTTACATTACTTTAACTAATCAAAATAAGTTGAGCAATTTCAACTTTTTGTGTGTAAGTTCTATGAAATTCAACATGGTTTTTTAACCTGGTTTAATGTAATTTAAGTTTAAATGACTTGTAGAACCAAGTTGATTATACTTAAAAATGTAAGACAGCAACTGAACTTATGTTTTTAAGTTGAAATAGGTGGACTTCTTTTGCAGTATAACAAAATCTGTGTAGAATGCAATTTGTGAGGTGCAATTCCCAATCTATTTTGTTTGGTTCAGAATACTAGGTTCTACATCTCACCTGTACATGCCTAGTGATTCTGCAGCATTTTTTATAATGTTATTTTATATTATGAATAATATTTATAATATCTTATAAATAGCCTATCTGCCCAGTGTATAACCAATGCTTACTGATTAATATGAAATATTTCACATGCCTATTGCTTTTAATAAAAACAGACTATTATTGGTAAAACAGAAAGGCCATAGGATACAGGTATGATAAAGTTCAAGTCTATTATGCTGTTCCAAAAGCATGCTCTAATATGATGTGGAAATGCTTTACAGTCTGTCTGCTCAGTGTCTGTCTCTCTAAGGTGGATTCATGTATGAATTTGATGGAGCTTGCCGCAGAGCATGAAATTACAATAGGCATTGCACTGGCCATGGCTTCCCACACCTGTCAGCCCAGTCAAATTATGGAAGGCTTTTAGTAATAGTAATGGTAATGTAAGGGTAGACTTCTCCAGACCTAAAAACCCTTTTCGGTATTAAATGCAGAGCTGAACATTTCATGTTCAAAGGTTTGAGTAGTTTTCCCTGTACCCGAGATCCTTCTACCCTCTCCCCTTTTGAATCTGGAGTCACTGAACGTTCATATTCTTAAAGGGGTGGTTTCAGTGCGATTTCACTTTTTTAACATTAAGTAGTTGTAGTGCTTGCTGTTTGAAACCTACACAAGTTACAAATCTGACAGTACAATGCAAACGGAGTATATGTCTTTTAAATTCTGCAGTTATGCCTCTACTATAATGCTATAACTTAATGCATAATAACTGTTGTTATGATTGCTTTCTACCTAACAATAAAATAACTTGCTTGAACATACAAAAACGCTGGTAGGACTACCACGCTTTAACTTACCGTGTTTGGCATGACAGCCCAACCCGATAAACCCACCCTCGTAAAGGCACAAAAAGGTCGAGGCCATGCTGCGCTGCTTTAGAGAAGAGGTAGAGAAAACTAGAGGTGCACGTAAAAGTCTGTTCTTATATGAATCGCGATTCTGTCTTTTAATGATTCTAATGGCTTCACAAGTTTCAAAATCAATGTTCTAAAGCAGCGGTTCTTAATAATGTTCCTCGCGTCCCCCTGCTCTGCTCTCTCTCTGGATGCGCATGCGCATGCGGTTGCTGTACTGTATTAAAGTTTTAATCAGGATAAAACTATATATTAGAAGCTAACATAAGCAGTTGCATTTACAAATAACAGCATATATAAAAGTATGAGACTACAATCAAAAAACATACCATTAAGAGCTGTGTTTTTGCACAGGTTCTGCACGATCCTCTTCATAATATCCTCTGCTTCTCAATCAGGCTCAAATTGATACGCAATATAGATGACGTCATTGTTTACAATACAAAGGTGATGGCGGGACATTTGACTCACACAAGAGGTTTAGCCAATCACAACACACTTGGCTAGCTAACCAATCAGAGCCCATCTTCTTATTTCTGAGGGCGGGGCTTCATAAAACAGGAAAAGATCAGCCCGTTCTCAGAGAAGGAGCAGAGCTGTGTGGAATAAAGGTAAATTAAGTGGGAAAATTATGCGTTTTTTTTTAACTAAGCATTAACACATCTTAGACTGCACCCCATACACCCAAGGAAGCCCTAGAAAAAACCCAGTGAAACCCCCCTTTAATCATTGCCAGTTATTCTGTCTGAAACAAATTAAATACATTTTTTGTGGTTTTTAATTTAGATTCTTTGGAATTGTGTACAACATCGTTATGGAAAATTAAAAAAGAAAGTGTCAATTTGCTAATTCTTTAAAAGAGTTCCAACCACCCAGCTTCAATCCAAATGTAGTTGTTTGATTAATAACTAATCGCTTCATTCCACTTTTTGTTTTCATAAAGTCACAGAACTGCAAGTAAATGACTTAATCATTACTGAAATTGCCTCCAAGCATCATATAATAGTGGTAGAAAGTGTTTGTTGATTCATTCATAACCCGTTATATCATCTAAAGTTTATGCTGATTGTATAAGCAAACTTCAATCATTTTTAATCGCTTGTTCAAATAGAAACTGTGAATACAAAAAGAGCAGACGGGAGATGGCTAATGATTAATGGAGGTGCTGTCTCAGGGTTTCTATAGACAAATACTTAGAGGAGAAAGTCATTGATGGTCTCATTGATCTTTCCCCCAAATTATTCACTACATTAGAAGCATTCTGATTTTTAGATTGCACCATAGCACTGAGATTAGATCCTGTCTGATGAGTACTAAGATTAATTTCAAGTAGCCTATATTTCATATGCCTGCTCAGGCACAGGTTTGTAAACAAGCCGCAGCTTTGACCTATAAAATGAAACAGTGATAGAATGTTAGTTGTTGAGGTGAAATGTTTAGTAACATATAAGCAACCATACACTACACAGTGCTTAACTCATTAAATATCCATAAACTTTGAATATCGCCAGACACGTTCATGTTTTTTGTGAAGAAGAGACTGTAATATTTGTTTTTGCTTTTGCATGTTTCAGGTCTGCTTGCCTTGAAACACCAGAGATGACTTCTATTTTTGGAAAGTCTCTGATTTGTCTAATTGAAATTATTGACCTCATAAATACGCAAATAAGAATGGTAACCCACGGTTTACAAATGTAAAGTGTATAAAGAATATAAGTAAGTAACATGAAACAAGTTAACAAATGCAGATGTGATAAACCCAAATGATAATCACATAAGGGATAATGGATTTTATTGCTAAATAAACCCGACAGGGTGATCGGGACGCTGATGTGTGGTCTTGTATTACACTGAAGGCGTTTATTTTGAAATAACAACCGACTGGATATACATTATCCCACTTATTACACGGCTACTTGGTGAATAAGTAAATATTGAGACACAAAATATGATTTGATTTTAAATATTTTATTAGCTCATTAAACACAAAGCTTCCGTAAAGAAAAACAGTTCCTAGCAAGCAGCTTTGAGCCTAGGCAAACAAACTTATCAGGCCTACCAATTATTAAACGGCTTTTCACCACATAAATAATGACAGGGACATAAAATATTTATTTGAGAAGAAACTTTTAAAATCGTTTTAAAATCGTTTTAAAATTGTACCTTTATTATCTTATTATCTTATAATCCATTACAGTGCTCCGTTGTTCTAGCAACAAGACGAATAATTCATCAGTGTTGCCGTAGGCCTGCTATTAATACTAAAGTCCTTCAGTTTCATTTTACAGTTAATACAGTCGATTACTGAGGCGTAACATGGCACCAGCTGCGTTTGAATGAAATGATACCGTGTGTCCGAGGTGTGATGCGAGAGATATGAAAGAAGCTCCACTCTCAAATACCTGGATGAACGGTCATTATACAGTGGAGCTATTGACGATGGTCATTATCAGGGTGTCATGTCTGACCAATTAGAATCAAGCCTTTCAGAGAGCTATCTAAAGAAAACGTACTGTATGGTTAAAAAAATATTTCTTGAACAAGGTAGGAAAAAAAGAGACAGAAGCTGTTTTTCTTCCTCTAACACCATGAGCACATTAGTTTATTTGTTCCACAGTAGGCGAAAAACAAAAACGAAGTGTGCCAAATGCTTTCTTTCATTCTTTCTCTCCCACAGCAAAAACAATGTTCTCTTCAGCTGCCAGCAGATGAATGGAAATAGGTGTGTTGGGAGGAGACTGATGCCTGTGAGGAATATAAAGAACTCAGACTCTCTCCAAAGACAAAGACTGCAAGGGGTTAATGAGTGGGGGACGGTGACAGGAGAGAGCCTATTATCACTTAGCTGAGATAGATATTAAATTGAGTGATTTCTTTCTGGTCCAGCTGGCAGGCTGCGATAAGGCCCATTCCACTGAACCTGTGAACCCTCCAGAATCCATCAAACTACAGAGCACAGGCCTTTAAACACCGCACACCTTTGTGTCTGAGCCTCGTTTACACTCCACAGAGTGCTGAAGGATTGTGACGCCAGGCTAATTGATAATCATTTGGCCTCTGTGAGTTTAAGATTATCTCTGAAAATTAAAGTTTGTGCTGACTTGCGTGGTTTTCAATGCCATTTTGTCTCTATCCAACCATAAAGAAGCCAGAGCTCCATAATCCGCTTCCTAAACACATACAGAGTTGTGCACCATTAAGAATTGAATTAAAAACATTGAAATTAATTTCTTGCATTTGAATTTAATTTGAACTAGTGTAGCAAACAGGTCACAGAGCTGCATTTTGGTTGGATGGAAGGATGGATGGATGGAAAGATGTTTTAAATGTCAGCTATAGACATTTGCATTAGTTTATTTATATATAGATATATAGATATATTATCTATATATTATATATATATATATATACCCCACACACACACATATATAGACCACATTATTATAATATATACCTACATATATATACCCACATCTATATATCTAGACATACAGTATAATATATATAATAGTTGTTAGAATGGAATTCAGCGAATTCATATCAGTTTTAAGTATTAACTGGTAAACAGTTTGGTTTGAAGGTTTTGAAAGTGGATCGATAGACAGACAGACAGCAGACAGACAGATAACAGACAGACAATTTAACATGGATGGAATATCTGCTCTAATGGAATAGATCTAGACAAAAACTTGCATTTTGTCTATACATTTTATGTATTATATAAAATCAACTGAAAATACTGTGAAATTCATATAATTCATTTAATTTTTAACTACAAAAAACTTTGTTTAAAAGTGAAAAATGAAAGCATAAAATGTAATAGAGAGATATTAGGTTGATAATTTTTTTTTTCTTCAGTTTGATAAAATTCCTCTTGCTGTAATTTAAAATCAACTTCCTGTGAAGTGTGGCCAGTTACATTTTGCACAACTCTGGCATACTAGCATTACATATCAGTACTAATGTGTTTAAAACACTGTATGCTTTGCTGTGTTTTCCAGAAATCCATGATTTGAAGCATTTTATACTATCAGAACAAATCTGCTGGAAAAGATCTCATCTTTATCACCTCAGCAGCATTGAGAACTAAGCGTTTAGCTGCTCGGGGACAGCAGAATAATCAGTACAGCATCGTAAAAAGCAATTTAGAGTCTAATTAAAAGAAACATCCCAAATCATCACTGGCCTCTGCTCATTACTACATTACTGTGCTGGGTCAACAGTCTAAACATTTGGTTAATCATAACACAGTGAAAGCTGCCACGCAAGTCCTGCCAACATGGTAATTACTATAACTGGCACACAAGACAGAGAAGCAGTGAGCTACAGAGCCACTGAGAAAAAACTATTAGTCATCACACTTTAGTTGTTCTCTTTTGGTTCTGTATATCTTATTGATTTTCTTTTTACAACCCGAGAGAACGGTGAAGACAAATTTATAATGTTAGCAGGTGTCCTCAAGACACCTTCTTTTTTTATTATTATCTAGCTTGTGTGCATCCGTGATTATTCAGCAAGTGTGGAAAAGCTTCAGGCTCTGGAGACGTTGAGGTTTAGGCCTTCCAGGGAGACACATCCATTACCTATCCCCCTCGTGGCAGCACAGGGCCAGACGAGCAGTCACACACCGGCCTGATTTATGGGAGCATTTAAAGCCTCGTCATCAGCAGCCCGTTTGATTTACACAGTGCTGTCCTGACAGCTGTCGACACTTGGCAATATCAGCTTACTGTAAACTAGCCACTCAGGACAACGGTTTTTATCATAGCATGACTTACAGTCTGCTGTCTTTATAGCCCTGTAGTCACCCTGAAATTCATACAGGGGAATCGGCGCAATATATATAACACAGTGCGTGTGTGTGACATGACAAACTGTGTTGTTTAATAACGATAGTTTTTCCATTTCACGCTGTAATTTATTATAGTCCAGTCAGGACCACTTTTGTCACATATAAATTAATATATGTTTGTAATAAGAGTTTGAAGCAGTTTTGTTGGTGTTGACGTTGCGGTTCTGTTCTGGGCAAACTCTAGCCATGCTTGGACAGAGCACAAATTAAACCCCACATGGGTAACGGACCAGATCCGGCAGAATAACATGTTACAAAATGACTGATATTTTTGCATATAGAATACATTAGTGGATACTTAATATTCTGAAAATAATTAACATTTTTAACAAGTTTGTAAGTCAACCAGAACTTATCTGGAATTTGTAGATGTTTTTGCATTTGAAATCATTAAGATTAATCAGCATATATCTGATTTCTAAAGGATCATGTGTCAATGAAGACTGGAGTAATGGCTGCTAAAAATTCAACTGTGGGCCATCCAGTATAATTTAATTTAAGATATTTTGAATGTAATAATTCCCACATAGTACTGTTTTACGGTTTGTCATTTTGATTAAATGAATGCAGACATTGCTTATCATAAGAGACTTCTTTCTAAAACATTTAAACATCTTAATTATTCCTAACATTTGACTGGTAGTTTATATAGCATATGTATGATATCTACGAAAAAGTAAAAATCGATATATTTTTCAGGGTTTTTCTGAATCTGAATCTGTTCCCATCTGAGACATTCACTTTGAGGCACATTGTAAGAATGTGTATTACTTTAAATCTACAGTTCTCCCAGCATGCAATGCAGCACAAATGCATTATGCAGTTGATGTTATAGGGCTATTGTTTTGCTGATTGCTGACTTTGTTGCTGTTTTTATCATAGCCATCAGTTTTTTGTTTTGTGTGTGTGTTGGGGATGTTCAGGGCTTTACTATGTGTGTTGAGTTAATTGTGTTTAAATTTGTGTGTTAAGCATTGAGATCTGTGCTCTTCAGAAGCAAAGATGGCTGCTAATTGATAAGTGCTGCTAACTGATAATTTGTTGAAGAAGTCTGTAGTTGACCTGCCTAGTATTAATTGGCTGAATGTCACATTTAGCATTTAGTGAATGATTCAATTCAAATTGACTGAAGAAGTATTTGAAAGGACTTAAACACTTATCATTTGACTTCCTTTTTTCCTCTTCCCTTTTCTCAATTTATCATTTACTAAATTATTTACTTTATAAAGAAATATTTTAGTGTATATATTCACATCATGTGTGTGTGTGTGGTGGAGAGAGAGAGATTTTTTATTATTTTATAGTTTTAAAAATTAAAATAAAGAAAAAATTAAAAAATTTTAGAATTACAGGAAAAATACTGAATTGAAGATAAAACATTCTGAAATATATAACATAATAGTCTATATAACATAATAGTAACATAACATAACATTAAATAGAATAGAATAGAACAATTCATAAATAAATCTGGATAACATTATCACCAAGTTTTGCACTGAATACTACATCGTTGTGAAATTCATGTACATTTTCAACTGCCTTTGTTATTCAAATTATTATGCTGAAATTATCACAGATGTATGAAATTATAAAGCATTTTCACTGGTGTTCACTCTGACTTTTGCACCCACACTGTATGTTTTTATAAAAATGAAATGGCATCCAGGGGCATGTGAATCAATTGCAGCAGCGATTCACTGATTGCTTTTGAAACAAACCAAGGAGCTCTGCAGCAGCAAGTGCATTTGTAAGTGAGTCAACATACCTGCTGTTTTCAGCTGCCGTGTATGTGATAAAACACTGATGAAAGCTTGTAAGTGTTGCCCCATGCACTCCTGACCTTGATAAGCCATTGAGCTGCTGGCTGCCGAGCTGCAGCCGCTCAATGGGAAATTTAAACAGGGTCTTATCAGAGTCTGCAATTCGCCGACTGACTGAGTGCTGATATAGACAGAACTCACTGAGGAGGAGAAAATGTCTCGCCGTCTGCATCTACACATAAAAAGCTTGATGGAGCAGACATATTGAGCTATGGCACTCATACAAGTGACTTGGGTTCAAACCCAGCCTGTGATGTGCCACGATCCAATTTCCCCTCTTCTCTCTCCCATATACTTTCCTGTTGCTCTCTGCTATAACCAATAAACTGGCAAAAGCCTCAAAATATTTTTTTTTAAAAAAAGCCTCGCCTCACTCGCAGCTAATTGTTTCCTCTGGAAATCTTACACAATCCACATCAGGAGTGGAATGAAAAACCTATCTACAGTCCTCCTTGAGAATATAAAAGTCACACTGCATAATTTGCTTACCCAGATTACAGTATTTATAACTTCAGTAAGCACTGGTAGCTATTTTAAATATATAACACTTTTCAAAAGCAAAAATGGCTGATATGGGGCTCAGGATAGCAGAGTGCATTTTGAAGCACAGTGATAAGTGATAAGTTATAGAAGCCTATGCGTCATGGTGTTATAAATGGGGTTTCTGCTCAGCTGTGCTTGAAATGGAAAAAACGGTTACAGTGGCAGTCACACCACGTCCCTCTCTCTGCATCACTGCCGCAGAGGTGTCAGGTGAGGAGCGCTGACCTGCTTTGCACTCCAGCATGTGTGGATATGTGAACATGTTGATGGCTCCCGGTAGCATAAAACTCAGGTGCAGTGTGTTGTGAGCTCTTGAAATCATCTTGAAGCTGAAGTGTACTGAAGTGTACTAATCATCCCAGAGTTGAAATGTAATCTACTGTATAACCTGCTTTGATCACAGTTTCATTGTCAGTAGCACACAGTAAACTTTTGAGCTGGTATAAATGGAGTGCACAGAATTGCAGTCAGCATAAAATGGAAATTGAGGTCATCTTCCCTATTGTGACATACAGTATATCCAAGTGAAACGACCTCTCAAACGAGAAACTTGATTTTACCCATTGTGAATTGATTGGATCATTGGATCGCTGCCATTTGGTAATTGCTGCGATCAGGGGCGGTTCTTGACATTTTAGGTGGGCTTCAGCACCCCTATCTGTTGTCTCAGCCCCCCAAAAGTATGATAGGGCCAGTGCTGTTTCAAAGTTTATCATTCGCATGTGTTTTAAGCCTTGTCAGTTTAAACATTAAAGTGATTTAAGCTATTCAAGCACAAGGCAGCACGAAAGAGATTTCAATGCGTTGCTTGCACACTGTCATAGATTGTGCGATTATTACACACCTTCACACACCTGAAGCATGCACACAAGGAAGCCGTCTCTCAGACAGCAAGCACATACCATATTGAGTTCTCTTTCGCATCTTGAGCAAATAGGCACAAAATTATGTCTGAATGGTTGTTTTTACGAATATCAACATTAAAAAATAGGTTATGTCTTAAGTGAAGTAAATAGTTTAGAAAATATTTGATGTGCATTAATATACTGAATCCCTTTGCTGTTTGTCATTTATGTTAATCAAACAACAAAAGATAAAGAGAGAATCACTTGCTGCTCTTAACTAAGTAACTTCTGTAGCGTTAATGGATATTTGTGTATATTTACTTCATACAATAATACAGTTTTCACAAGCACTATAAAGTTTATTTAGGTAATTTGTATCTAATGGTCTGTCTGAGGGCTCATCTCCCCTATGGATGAAAACCTAGAACCGCCCCTGTGCAAATATGCAGTTAATGAGACCAGCGTGTTCATTTAAACGGCTGATCACACTCATATTTTGCCTTTAAAATCCAACCATGCTGCCCTCAACAGCTGTACAATAAACATGACAAGAATAACAATCAACTCTGACATGTAACGTGTTCATTTTAATGGGAGGACCAAATGCATTCTGATATCAAAAACAGTAGGTTACCAAGACAGAAACAAAAATCATGACAACAAAAGAGTGCATACACCTGGCAAATTGTCGAAACCAAAAAAAAAAAAAAAAAAAACAAAAAACATTCAAACATATTAATTCATATTGGTGGATGCACCTGAAACCCTTTTTTCATTCTTATTCCAACACAACAAATGCATTAACTCAACACTCCACTTCTCTACAAAATAAAGGCAAAAAGAGCTGCTTGCATGATGTTGTTTATCTGTGTTTGCTACAGACTTCCATATGCTTTCATGTAGGAAAGCATAAAAAGCATTGTCTGATTTTTAGACAGAATGGTGGTTCCTGCATACTTTTCTTTATGTCAGAAAATGAGATCCTTTTGCATAATTTCTCTTCAGAATCCTTCTGTCTTCAATTTGATGTGTGCTCCGTACAGACGGTTATGGCAGTTTATCACATTTTACTGATATTTGTCTAAAGTCAGGCTTTAGACTGATCATCACAGCACAAGGCCATTAGAAAAATCACCTGGAAGAAATTATATTAAAAAGCATATCTTAAGCATGGCTTACGTTTGTGTTCCATCAGACAATCTCCAGCGCATTACTCACTGTCATATCGCAAATGATTCAGCGTGCCATGCATAATGCATCAGTGTGAATCTTTAGAAGCTGCCTGCAGATTGCCAATGTCTCTGACTGCAGGTTAATCTATTCTATATTCACTGGAGAAAATACAAAACTGTTGTTACGTTCTGCTGTGCAGATCTCACTTTTACACAGGTGGTGTGTCTCCCATCATCTTTCTATCACTTCAGTCAAGCCACTGATTAATTAATAGAGCTTGATTGTGGTGTTTTAATGGACATGATTCTGGATCTCATTACCACGGCATTGTTCTTTCAGATGCTATGTAATGCTTCTATTAAACCAACCAAGCAAAGAAAAAGATGGAGATGGAATTGCTCTGGGCTTTAGGGGGTAATTGAAGAAATGATCACCTTGCTTCTGTCATTATCATGGGAATCTGAGATTGACTGGGCCATCATCCTCTGTGGGTGCAACCATTTCTTCTCATTCTTCTCTCAACATCCGCTCCAATATGCCCTCCTGAATAGCTATCTTTCACTTTTATTCTTTTCCCCCAGCCTTTGAAATGACTGAGAGGTGAAGCAGAGGATGCCAAGATTCTAGGCAATAACAATAAAACGCTTCTAGTGAGAAAGAGGGAAAGCAATAAGAGTGGAGTGTACTCCTAGTGTGCCAGCAAGCAGCCTTGAGATGCCTGAGAATCAACCCATCTGCTTCAACTCCATTTTCGCTGTTGTGGATTACACAAAATATTGGTGGAATTAGAGAATTAAAGAGGAAGTGGTGGTTTAGCATCTGCAGATATTTGGCTATTTAACTCTAATGTTCTGTCAGGGGTCTGAGAGAGTATACTGATTCGATAACACACTTCAGAGGTTCTGCATGACGGTGTTCAACACTGGCATTTAAACTAAAACCACTGAAAGAAGTTTACGATAGGAAGAAAACCAATTACATGCCAACTTTTTTTGACTTTCATTTCATTCAGCAAGATGCATTAAACTGATCAAAAGTGACAAAAAAGACATTTACAATGTTACAAAAGATTTCTGGGAAACTTTTCATGGATTCCAAGCAGGTGTAACGGCTGACGATACGTGTGGATCCATCTGCAAGCATTTATTAAAGAGACGTGGTAAACAGACAGGGTCAAACAATGGCAAACAGGTATATGGCGGGCAAAACACAAGAATAGTCCTAGGTCTAGCGTAGGTTGACGATCGGCAGACAGAATCACAGGGCGAGACGAGAGGGAAAAATCAAGGAAAACAGGCAAAACAAACAGGAAACACGGAGACATCTGAAAGGTGTACAGGTAAACAATACTCAGCAGAGACAAGGTGTTTTAGCGTGGGTGTTTATCTATGATGTGTGATTGAAACAGCCTGTGTGCATGAGTGCAATCATTTCAGTGTGCAATCTGCAATGAATGATGTATATTTAGTCTGGGGTGCTATGCAACAGTTGTGTTTGTGCGTAGTCATGTTAAAGGAAAGGGTGACCTCTGGTGGTGAATAAACGCAAGTCCAGTGACAGTGCAATCTTTTTTCAACACTGAAATAACCCAGAGATTTCTAGCGGCTGGCGGATGATTTCTGAAAGAATGTGACACTGAAACGTATTATTGATGCGAAATTCTGCTTTCCATCCACATTGATAATTTATTTTAAAATAGATGACAATAAAACAATGAATTGTATTAATATTTCACAATATTGTTGTTTTTAATGTATTTTATTATTTTTGGTCAAATAAATGTAGTCTTGGTGAGTATAAGAGAAGAAAAAAATCTGATCACAAACGTTTTTTAATACAATAGTCTATTTTTTTTGGGGAAATGTCTAATCATTTAGTAATGAAATTGCATTTCTGTTTTCCAAAAATGAATTCTTTAAAAGTACTAAAAGAATAGTTATTGAAATCAGAATCGTTCACGATTCCCATCCCTACTTCTGTATAAGCACTGGCCATATGCTTGGTGATCTCATTGTGTGATCATGTTCATATGAGAGTATCGGGTTCCATGTATTTTTGTGATTGTGTAATCCACTTGTTATCAAGCTTATTAGTTGTTTCTGTCATATCTATATTGCTTCAAGGCTTCTCTGAGGCTTGGAACCTAAAGGTCTGTATGTTTACACACATGCAGCATTTATAGTTTATTAACCTCAGTGGCATGACATCAGTTCCTCCCCCCCTGAGGGCTGCAGGGAAATCTTTAATGACTTCAAAGGGTTCTGCTGTTTCCATAGAAACAGCAATAAAATAAATTAAATGTGATGTGCAAAAAAGTGTACATAGAGCCATCATTTCAGAATGGCCCTTGAAATTCCATCAGTCATTGCCTCAGATTGTCCTGCTCTCTTGCTCTCTGTGTGAAGCTCTAAAATGTTCACGTGCTTCGTACATTTGATTTTGCTCTCCAGTTATCCCATCATGGTATCTATGGCATTAGGGGGAGGGTGGCAGAGAGCGGTGCTCATCTCTGATGCATGGCACATTAGCGGGTATTTGCATAATGTCTCCAGGCCTTATTAGAGCCATGCAGAAATGCTTTAGGGAGGATCTCATGGGTCTGATCCTACACTGATGTGTTTCACACCTTCCACTACTTCCAGTGCAAATGAGTCACACATGTGAACAATTTAGTTTGAAATCAGTTCCCAGTCTGGTCCTTCATCACAACCAATCAGCATACATGAATACCTGAACTCAACCCAACCTCCACCATATGTGCACATGATTTTTACTAAACTATATGTTTATAAAAGTATTTTTCTCTGTCAAATGCTGTAATTTATTAATTTTATCTTATATCATTGTATCTACATAGATAATGATGTTATTATTGTTTTTTTTTTTTTTTTCTTTAAACAAAAATTTAATTTTTTGTTCATTTTTGTCTTTTTATTTTTTGGATTTTAAGGAAAGACACTACAGTCAAAACCTTTTTTTTTTTTTTTTTTCATGCACTGTTAAATTTACGATATTGGCCATTTTGCTTCCTAACTGACCTCCCACATCTGGAATGGTTTTATATAGGGGTTTGTTTGATATTAGTTCACATGATTAATATAACAATTTATTCTCAAAACTATGATGAAAATATTTTTTTTTCTAGCTGTTGACATTACTTGCTGATTTATGGAGTGATAAAAAGCGAAATCTGTAAAAACCTTTTATTATATGTCAATAAAATGAAAAGTTTTTTCGAAATGGCTTTATCCCATGTTAATACTTATCTTCTTGAAATGTATGAAATATAGTGTATATTTATATATATTTATAGATCATGTATCATTTGCATATTTAAACATAACATCTCAGAAAATGTATATTACAAAACAATTTATTTAAAATATTGGTTAAAAATAGATATCACAGTACATTAAGACATTGTACAACCTACTGTATAGCCTATTTGTTTTGGACCGCACTTTGGCTCAGCTTCTGTTGCTTTTCTGTATGCTTCAGCTTCTGTTGCTTTTCTGTATGCTACATACAATAAGTGCATTTTAACTTGCCACGACATACTTTTGGCTTTGTATTTTTTGTTCTACAGCTTTTAGACCTTCATGTGCCCACTTAGAGGTCACTGGAGATCTCCATTAGCTCCAGAATAATAATGAATAAGCAATTGTGTAAGTATGAGGGGTTCGTCAAAACAAGTCTGCAGTGAGCCATAAAAGAGAATGCATCATTTCTTTGTACACCTCTTCTCACAAATATTCACAAAATACTGTGTATTGTGTACTGTGTACAAAACTGTCTGTCTCGAAACAGAGTCTTTTGTGAACAGCACAACATGACTTCAGGCTCTGATTGTGCCAGCGATGGAGACCGAGAGGCAGTGAAACAAAAATGTTCAATAGGAATGTGCTTTATCTGTGTATATTGTGCAGCATGGATGCTTGGGGTTAAAAGAAGATGTAACAATCAGTATCTTCCTCTGCTCGTCTTTTGCCTTCAGCTGTGTCTTTCTCTCCTACTCAATCTCTCATCGAGCGCGAATGAAAGCGCACGAAGGCGGCGCTCTAACGGATCACTGCGTTGTTCAACTTTTTTTTTTTTGCCCACGCCTGATCAGAGAATGAATTTATTTTGCAGCAATTAGTAGGCCATCCCTGATCCAGAAATGTTGTGGCCCTTCACATTTTTGAATTGTTATGAATAACCATAGCTCACACATGAGGAGTACTAATGAGAAAGGGACCAATGTTGTTGATACCATGTTGACAAATGAGATAAAATTACATTTAATTTAACTGCATATAGGAAAGTTGTGCATAATTAAGCAATTTTTTTTAAATGTGGTGTAAATTGTATAAAGAAAAAATATCTCTCTCTAGATCTCTACAAAGCATCTGTCATCTGATCACTGCCCCCTTTCTGATACAGGACTGAATATGACAGTTATCACAGTATTGGTGCTAAACTGTTTAGTCCAGCTCACCAGCATATGTGACCCTGGACCCTCATAAGGGTCAATTTTTCGAAATTGAGATTTATACATCATCTAAAAGCTGAATAAATAGCTTTCCATTGATGTATTATTTGGCCGAGATACACTATTTGAAAATCTGAAATCTGAAGGTGCAAAAAAAAATCAAAAAATTGAGAAAATCACATTTAAAGTTGTAATGAAGTTCTTAGCAATGCATATTACAAATAAAAAATTAAGTTTTTAAATATTTACTGTAGGAATTTTACAAAATATCTTCATGAAACATGATCTTTTTTAATATCCTAATGATTTTTGGCATAATTTTTTTTTTTATAATTTTGACCCATACAGTGTATTGGTTGTTGAGGGATTGATTTAAATAAGAAATTAAATGTCAGTTTACATCTTGAATTTTACTTCTAATTTTAACACTTGTTTAATCTTATTTTAAATAATTTGTGCAATTAAGTACTGCCTTAAGGTAAGAGTTTAATTTTTTACAGTGCACCTGTTGATATTGCAGCATGGAGAATGCATAGTTGAATTTTTTCCTGTCTGGCTCAAATGTCTTATTACATTGGCCATAAAAAAATCCCTAATTCTTTTTCTTGGTTGTCCATGGATACTGAGTGGAGATGCATCTTCAAAGGGTTCCTCATATTCATTTGCAATTCCCATGCTAATGAAAGTGCTATCAGCACTCTCCGCCTCTCGGCTACTCCCACAGCCCTGCTTTGTCTCACCCTTTCCTGGGGTCTGACCACCGAGCTTGAGCTCAGCCATTCCATTACTATGAAAAACAAAAGGGTTTTTTTCACCTCTGGTCACTTGGGAGCAAGAGCCACCGGGAGCCTCACTAATTGGGCTAGCAACAAAGGACTGAAGCAACCCCAAGGCCTTAGTGCTCCAGAAGTGTGCTGAAAAGCACAGCCATTGATGGAAGGAGTGAATGGTGAGACGGGCCTGCTACTATCTAATGGGAGACCATATTTGTGGTATGAACTGAGAGGGGTTTGTTTCCTCAGTCCAACAGCCCTTATTCTCTGGTGACAGTTAAGATGGAAAAGACTTTTGAATGGTACTCTTCCCTCATCTCTGTTACCATAGTTGCATCTACGCTCTCATCCAGGCCTGGGCAGCACAATCCCATGTGAACTCAGAAGGAGAAGGGAGAGAAGAAAGCAGTATGATGTTATGAGTCATGGCGAAAGGCCTAATCAGTGGGGAGATATGCTTTGCTTTTTTTTCTGTGCCCACTGGACAACACTGAGGCTCACAGAAAATGTAGGTTGGTTTTGCATCAATATTTAAAAGCCATATATGCATACAGATATACAGTCCACGTATTTCGGGTTCAGTATGACCCAGACTCCATTTCATTATTTGAGACAATCTGAGAGATTGGTCAAACTAAACCAGATCAATATCCCACAGGCTGTGCTGAAAAATGAAACTTTCAAGGGGGATTTTACATGGTATATAATAATAGTCAAGCTGTGATTGCTGTCTTGCTTCCTCTAATGTATACAGGCGATTTCCATGCACGAGATGATATAGAAATATGGCCACTATACTTCAGCTCAATGCAGACAAGTGAATATTTGAGGCGATTATTGTAAATATTTTATTCTGTGTTGCTCATAAAAGTGATACATTTACAAAACTTGCCATTTATTTCTCTGTAAAATGGGTAATTTTTCCATATTTAATTATGTATAGAACCCAGCCTAAAGGTGCGATCACATTAGTGAAATGTTGGCATAATTTCAGAGTCAAAAAAGGTCTGTTGTGAATATATACTGCTGCAAGGGTGGTTTTGTAGCATGCTATTCCTAATGTAAGGAGCATTCACACCACATCCGAATTACCATAATTATGAGATTCTGACTTGTAAAAAACATCAACGTCCTGTCCTCATTGAACTCATATTTACAACTTATTAACTCTGAATTTTCTGAAAGTTTCAACTTTTACCACCTGGAGATATACTCAAAATGGCAGAATTAAAATGCAATATTTCTGTGTATATTCTATAATTGACTCTTGTTAATGTCCCTTAATGCAAGACTAATCTGAAATAATAACATACATAATATGAAGCACACTCACTCAAATGTCCTTTAAAACCGAACACTTTCTGTTGGTCATGTTGTGCGACTCAGCTGAACCTGTTGAAAATCTGCATTGGTGGAATCTTTTTTTTTTTTTGTTTTTAATCTTTTATCCTCACACAAAATTCCTTATCGTATGGATTTCTATTGAAATTATTAGACTTTGCTAGTAAAAATTCACAGAAATTCTCAATTTTAATTTCTCACTTGTTCATTTACTCACTGTTCCTTACATTGTCAATGCTACATAGAACATTTTATAAAGCGATTTCAGACACAGCAGATTTAAAGGGTATATGAATTAAAGTTAAATGCCATATGATTGGTTGTGACTAAAATCATCTCTGATTGGCCAGTGACATGTGGCAGCCTTGAAAAGTATGTACTGTATACTGCCTGTTATTATTATGTTTTTAAACAATAAGCAAAACAGATGTTATTCCACAATAAACAATAGCAAACAAAATTTTGGTTCATGACTTGCAATGTTGTTTTGGCTCATGACTTGCAAAGTGTAATTTGGCAAGTAGCATCCTGGAAATAAAGAAAAAATCTTTTGACAGTGTGATTGAATAATGAGTCAAGAAATAATTCATAATAATAATAATACGTCCAGTTCATTTATCACACTGGGAATAGAAAGTTAAGTGAAGTACATTGCATTGTGGGACAGAGTGTATTCCTGCAGTAAGCTTTGTGTATACCACACATTTTGGCAAAATGTTTAAGCAGAAGTGCACAAGCTTTGCAAGCGGTTCAGTCTCCATTCTCGCATCTTCCACCTCCTTCCCACTGAAAATGAACTGGGAACATGTGCACACTGTGATTGGGATAGATTGTTCCTCTTCAGGAACTCGAGCTGCATCAAAACACTAAGGGAACGCCGCCAGCGTGACCACGCTCTGAAACTCGGTTAATCCGATGATCATGGGCTAGACTTCACTGCAGGTGACGATGACCAGGAAGCATAAAAGCATGTGCGGTGAAACTGGCGTCAGCTTTTTGTCATTCAGCAAGCTCTCTGTGTGTGTTGTCAGTTGTGAGTCTTATTTGGTGTTGTCTGTCCCGTAGGAACATTAGAATGTCTAAAGCACATGAGAAAAAACACCATCTAAGTAGGGGCGAAGGCAGCCAGCGTTTCAAACCGTATGTTCCTCCCTGCACGCGTTTCATCACGGGGCGGATACACACAGTTTGTGCGTTGTCTGCCTGGGAGCGGAGCATGCTGAGTCAGCTCTTGAGAGCGCTGACTGCCCGCATTGCGAGCGTCTTCCCATGCATGCTCTCCGCTCCCAAAAGGCATTCTTTGCGGAGGGTGCTTTCGCAAGCGTTCCCCGCGGAGCGGTGATTGCGCTCGTAGGTTTCGCAGCTGGAACTGGCGGAGGGAATGGGACGGTCGAGTCCCTATCTTCTTCCTCACCCGTCAGATCCAGCGCTCGCTCACCGGGATCTGAAGCCCGTTCTGCGGTTACTTCCCCCCTGGGAGCGAGCTCGGCGCTCCGCCTGTCTTCCTCCGAGGAGGTTGATGTTGTGGGCGTCGACGAGGGTCCCAAGCCCCAGTATGGGGAGCTTTTGGAGGTGGTAACTCGTGCTGTGGCCAAACTAAACATCGCATGGCCCGCCGAGAAAATGGCTGAACTGCAAAAAAGTAAATTAGATGAGCGGTTTTTGCGTATTAAGCCACCTCCGCTCCGGAGCCTGCCTTTTTTCCCCGACCTCCACACAGAGGTGTCAAAGTCATGGGGAAGACTGTTCTCGGCCTGCCTCTTTATTCCCGCCTCCGATTATTATGGTGATGGGTGCGTGGATGAAAATTGCGGTTATAATACGATGCCCCTGGTAAGCAACGCTTGCGACTATCTGTCTCCCGCGTGGCATCGCCTTTAAAGGCCCCGGCATTTGCCCTCCAAGCCGCGCGCACAACCTACCCGGCGCTGGTGGCAAGGGTACTCGGCAGCGGGTCAGCCTGGTTGAGTGTCCCGCACACAATGGCGGTGTTCAGGCGTTCCAAGCCGACCCTGCGGAGGTAGATGAGGGTGACAGTAAAAGCTTAAGGATATTACGAGCTCAGGAGTACCGCTGATTTGTCTCTCCGCAGCCACCAAGGAACCCGCCCGTGCCATTGGCAGGTCTTGGCAGCTATGGTGGCGGAGAGGCATTTGTGGCTGACCCTGTCCGATATGAAAGAGAAGGACAGTGTCTGCCTTATGGATGCCCCGCTTGCGCTTTCTGGTCTGTTTGGCGACGCCGTCAATTCGGTCGTCGACAGATACCAGGAGGCCCGTAAACAGGCAGCGGCGTTCCAGCAGTTTCTCCCTCGCCGCTCTCTAGCTCCATGGGCTGCTGGGCGAGAGCAGCCCCCTCCGGGTACCAGCTCCGAACACAAGGGCGCGCAAAAACAGAGCGTGGCCTCGCGTACTCCGTGTGGCACGCTCGAGGTCGGGGGCCTCTAAGGCTAAACCGGATCTTCGGACCGTACTTCAGTCTAAGATGTCCTCGGCCAAAAAGTCCTGACGCCACTCGCCCAGGATGTATGAGGGCAGTCCCCTCTGAGGTGCAGCGGGTTACACCGCAATACACGGTGTCCGTCTCGCCTCAGTGCCCTCAGGAGATCATACTGCTAACCCTGCCGGAGTTACAGGGAGCAGCAGTCTCCCGCGAGCGCCACTCTCAGTCACCGCCCGGCAACGTAGCGGTGCTAAGAGCCTCGCCACCCCTCCGCGTATGGTCCTCTCTCTAAGCAGAGGTTGTTCCCTGCGTTTCGCCGTTACAGGCACCGAGCCGGCTGCTGTATTGCACAAGAGAATCAGTCCCTCGAGAGACTGATTTCCTTAGTAGACTTTTTGGCAGCGTGGGAACTACTGCCAAATGTGTCTCAGTGGTTTCTGCACACTGTAGAGAGAGGCTACAGAATCCAGTTTTGTTCTCCCCGCCTAATTTCAATGGGATTATGCCCACGCTGGTGGGCCCCAAGCAAGCTCTGGTCATGGAACAAGAAGTAGTACTCTTTTGAAGAAGGAGGCCATCGAGGTGGTCCCTCCTCAAGCAGCAGATTCCGGGTCCTACAGCCGGTACTGCGAGTTTCCAAAGAAGGATGGGGGTTGCGAAGCCCGTTTTAGATCTATTCACTTGAACCGCTCAGTCATGCGTCTGAAGTTCAAAATGCTCACTGTCAAACAGGTCGTTTCTCAGATCAGGTCCGAGGACTGGTTTTGTCACGATCGATCTAAAGGACGCAAACTTCCATGTATCCATTCTTCCCACTCACAGGAAGTTCCTGAGGATTACTTTCGGGGGTGAAGCGTACCAATATCGTGTTCTTCCTTTCAGCCTTGCACTCTCACCCCGCACTTTCACAAAGTGTGTGGATGCAGCCCTGGCTCCGTTGTGACTCCAGGGCATCCACATACTCAACCACATCGATGATTTGTTGATATTAGCTCAATCTGAGCAGATGGTGGTTTGGCATCGAGATGTCGTTCTTGCTCATATGAAACGGTTGGGGTTAAGACTAAACGCAAAGAAAAGTGTGCTTTCTCCATTACAGAGGACCACTTATCTGAGCGTGGTGTGGGATTCGACCACGATGCAGGCACGTTTTATCTCCTGCTCGGATCGAGTCGATCCTCGCCGCAGTCGCGAGAGTTAGAGAAGGCCGGTCAGTCACTGTCAAGCAGTTTCAGAGACTGCTGGGTCTGATGGCAGCTGCGTCCAACGTGATACCTTTTGGCCTGCTGTACATGAGACCCCTACAGTTGTGGCTCAAGACCAAGGGGTTTTCCCGGAGGGGCAACCAACTTTGCATGATCAAGTTCAGGCGGTGATGCTTTTGTGCCTTAGACATGTGGAGGAAACCTGGGTTCTTGGCTCAGGGCCCGGTGCTGGGATCTCCTTGTCGCCGCGTAACGCTAGCGACGGATACGTCCCTCACTGGTTGGGGAGCGGTCAAAATTGGCCACTCGGCCCGTGGTCTGTGGAGTGGTCACCATCTCACGTGGCACATCAACTGCCTAGAGATGCTGGCCGTGCTGCATGCACTGAAACACTTTCTCCCAGACCTAAAAGGTCACCATGTGTTGGTGCGCACCGACAACACAGCAGTGGTCTCTTATATCAACCACCAGGGAGGTCTGCGCTCACGCCGTTTGTACAAACTAGCGTACCAGATCCTTGTGTTGTCCCAGGGCAGACTTCTCTCGCTGAGAGCAGTTTACATTCCTGTGCATCTCAATTTGGGAGCAGACATCCTTTCGAGGCAGGGGCCGAGGCCCGGGGAAAGGATGCTTCACCCCGAGGTGGTGAAGCAGATATGGAGAGTCTTCGGCCAAGCTCAGGTGGATTTGTTTGCGACTCGCATGACATTGCACTGTCCCCTCTGGTTCTCTCTCACTAACCCAGCTCCACTGGGGCTGGATGCCATTGTACAGACGTGGCCGAGGCCGGGGAATGGATGCTTCACCCCAGGGTGGTGAAGCAGATATGGAGAGTCTTCGGCCAAGCTCAGGTGGATTTGTTTGCGACTCGCATGACATCTGTAATGACATTATCATTTATTTATTCATTATTAATTTGTAATTATAGGGAATTGATGATTATTAATTTATTCAGGTTTTGCTAGAACTCTGGTCTGAATGTCCCAAGTCCACCTGATCCAACCATTCTAAATTTGTTAGTTTTACTTCAAATCAAGGTTGTCCAGCGAGCCAGTGATTCTTGGTATCTTTTAACAAATTTAATACGTGTTTACTTGGCCACAGTCCACACAATCAAGAGGTAACTATATTATAAATTATGTCTTTACCGATTAAGGTATTCAAGGCAAGGATGCGTTTTTGCGTGGTTAACCTTAAAAATTATACGAGGCCAGGTACATTTTCTTTATAAATGAAAATGAATCTTTATGGCTAATCTAGATTACATAAGACTATATAAACCGCACTAAAACATACGCATACACACAAAGAGTTCAGAACTGAGTTGACGGAGTTGGGCATGAATTTACCAGTCTCACTCTTTTAACGGTGGTTTTAAGTTGCAACTTTACTGGACGAAAAAACTGCAAGCTTAAGAGAATTGGTCTTAATTTTACTGCTTAAATTAGTTCTACACCAGTTCAGCTGAGTTGAAGAGTTTGTTCGTTTACTTGCGTTCTTTGGTTTGACAGCTGAAAGCGGAGGTGATTCAGTCGCTGTAGCGGGCTTCCTTGATGTCTGTTGAGGGGAATTCCTTCGCTGTTTGGCTGTTGCTTTGACGTCGGAATGACGTATGGATGACGTCCTTTTGGGAAACCCCTCTCGGAGTAGTTGGTTGCCGGTTGAACACAGAGGCTATGAGTAGCTTCGGATAAAGTCTGAGTTGAAAGACTAATCGATCTTGGACACGTCTTCTAAGATCGCGAAGTCTAACAATGAAATGTTGAGTCTTGGATGGTCTTGGGCTTATGGCGGTGGTATGGCGGGCGTCTTTGTCAGCCGCTCACGACAAGGTTGAAAGCGTTCTTTTTGGAGTGAGAGTGCAACCTGCCCCAGCATAAGACAACTAAGCCAGTAGGGTCTTTGTGTCTCATGTTTTAAAGCTAGGGCATGACTTTTGCCCGTCCGCACAGGTCGCTATGGCCAGTCAGTATGGTGCTATGGTGCATGCTGTTGCTGGAGAGATTCTTCTGCAATTTTAAGAACTTCTTATCAACTATGCATGCACCCGTATAATTATGCTGTCAATATCAATTATTCCATTTCGCACAATGTTCCAGGAAGAGACGAATAAACAAGCTCTCATCGCAGCCAACAGCAGGTAGTTTGGCATCACACCGTAATCATAATCACATAAATAGCCTAAGTTATAAAGCAACTAAAAAAAAACCAAACGATTAAGATATCATGGTTTCAATAATACATCACACATATTTAAGACATAAACATATTATTTGTGAATATATTGCTCCAATACTTTCAATGATTTTAAATGATTGCATAGTGTACCCGCCTGCTGTTTCTTTGTCGTGACAAAAGGAGATAAGGGTTTTGGTCATGCGGGAAGCTGGTGGTCGAAAATCATGGGATAGTCATGTGGCGTCATGCTGTATATCCTGTGCTTGCCTGAGGGCGTCATTTAATCCTTTTCCTCTGTCGGGACACCAATGGTTCTATGCTCCTACGTCACGAGGAATCCTATATGTCGTCAAAAGGCTTTCAGCTCTGTTACAAAAGTTCGGCTCATAGTTTGTATCTCTGATTAGATTAATTCAAACTCTCAGATGGTGATCCAGATGTGTCGACAGATCCCCTGCCGTACTCCTGCGTATATGAAATTCCCTACAAAGCATCACGAAGCCTGGTCCCCTATGGTTGCTCTCTAATCATCCAGCTCGCCTTGTGGCCTTGGAAGCGCTGGTACACGACTGGCTCGAGTCTCGTCTGTACTCTTCCCCGATCGCTCTGCTCCTGGGAGTTTTGGAGAGAGTGCGCCGGGACGGGGTCTGTCTTTTGCTAGTAGCCCCGTTCTGGCCGGGCCTAGTATGGTTCTCGGACCTGATTTCTCTCCTCGACGGTGCTCCATGGGAGATTCCCGTCAGGAGAGATATCCTCTCACAGGCGGAGTGTATGATCATCTCACCCGGTCTCCTGACTCCCGTCCCGGAGCATGTGGAAACTGTGGGTGTGGCCCCTGGGGGGCACAACTCCTAGCTTCCGGTCTCTCAACCAAGGTTGTGGAGACCATCCTCCAATCCAGAGCTCCCTCCACGAGGAAACTGTACGCGCTGAAGTGAATCTTATTCAGCTCTGGGGGGCGGGGTGGGGCGAGTACCGCCAGCTAGACCCATTTTTTTTTAACCAGTTAACTGCCCGGTTTGTACAGTGCTAGAGTTCTTGCAGGCCCGATTCTCTGCAGTGTTGACCCACTCCACCCTGAAGGTTTACTTGGCGGCTATTGCGGCCTACCACGCCTCTCTTGGTGGCCAGTCAGTGGGTAGGCAACCACTAGTGGCATGTTCCCTCCGTGGTGCGCTGAGGCTGAGGGTCCGCCGGTATGGGGGGGGGGGGAAGGGCAGGGGGGGGAGGGGGGAAAGGAAAAGGCGGGGGGGGGGAAGACAGATCTCCGTGTCCCGGCACGTGGGATCATGCGGTGGTGCTAGAGCTCTCTGTAGGAAGCTCCTTCGATCCAAAAAAAAAACCCCGCCTTATCGAGGAGATTTCGGATCGCCTCCTAACGGTAAAAACTACCTTCCTTCTGGCGATTTCTTCCCTCAAGAGAGTTGGGGATCTGCAGGCCCTTTCAGTGGCCCCTTCTTACCTAGACTTTGCGCTTGGCTTGGCCAAGGTGTTTCTGTTCCCGCGAGCGGGTTATGTCTCTAAGGTCCCTTCCTCTGCACCGCGGCCTGTCGTACTCCGGGCCTTCAGTCCTCCTCCTTTCGAGGATCTAGACCAGCAGAGGCTAAACTGCATGTGTCCGTGCGGCACTGGATCTTACGTGCCACGAGATCTTGCCCTGTGGAGGAGGGCGGACCTCAGTTGCTTTTCTGTTATGGTCCCGGTCCTAAGAGAGGTCTGCCGGTAAACTAAGGCAGACCCCGATTCGGTGGATAGTGGATGCGCATCCTCCAGCGGGTATGATTCGCGTCGTTGATCTCCCCATGCTGCAGCATTATGGGTTCTAAGGCTCAGCGGTCACACTTGTGTGGCAGCCTCTAAGGGGCTTTTTAGCGGGTGTTCCTATGGCGATATCGCTACTGCGGTTGTTTGGTCGCCCGTCGGCCCTCACCTTGTTAGGTGCTATGATTTAGAGACGTTCGAGCCCACTCCCCGCTACTCTGTTCATCTCAAAATCGTCTTTTCTCTTAGCGTGGGCCATCTTCGCACATGGCAGAGACATCTGCGGTAGTCTAAGGCGGCGTGGGCATTCTCGTTCCCGTAACGTTTTCCGACGCAGCTCGAGTTCCTGAAGAGGAACGTCTCAGGTTACGTTTGTAACCCTAGTTCCTCGAGGGAATGAGACGCTGCGTCTTGTTGCTGAAACTTGGTTGGCCGTCTCCCTAGTCCTATCGCTTGCTTCATTCCTGGGAGCTGGCGTTGGTCCTCACCGCACGTGCTTTTCATAGCTTCGGCTGGTCATTACGTCTACACGCCGTGATTCCTCTGCCCATCACTATAGTCGTGCTGATTCACATGTAAGTTTGTCAGAGCCTGTCAGCACTGAGGGGCGTTACCCCTAGAGCGTTTTTTCCCGACGCAGCGTCTCGTTCCCTCGAGGAACTAGGGTTACATACGTAACCTGAGACGTTTGACGGGGGTGGTGAAATACTCCTGGATCAATGATATGAGGTAATTATTTGTTTCTTTCTGTGTTTATTCAGCAGGGATCTGAGTGTGTGCCAGGAATGCTTGTATTGCTCTCTCTGTGGAGTGACACTGACGACTCTCTCTTCTGACACTCCTCTGGGGTGGCCCACTTCCTCTCATCCATCCATGCACTTGTCTGCCGTGTTGACAAAGCTTTGCAGGTCTCTCTCCATCAACACCACCACCTGACGGCCCTACGTTTTACGCTGCATGGAAGACTGTTGTGGAGTTGGGTAATAGGTTTGCTGACACAAACTATGCGGGTCAATAAAACTCAAAGATGTTTCTGGCTCTGGGAAATGTCTTTCCTGTAATGTCTGCTCCGTGATGTAGCTCTTTGAGGGAATGGGAATATTTAATATTGACCTTTGGCTATACACAGACACCGAACTCTTGTTTTGAAGCCATTATAAAGTCTATGACACACTTAAGAAATTTTCAGAGGCTCACTTTGAAATAATAACAGCAGTCACTACCTCACATAAAGCCATTTCATAAGGTTCCTTTTGGATGTTTTTTAAAAACGTCACACTAGGATTTATTTTTTTTTGACAAATATCAGATTGAAAAGACTTGTATTGCTTTTCATGCAGTGCTGTAAGTTTTTTATTATAACTTTAGTAGCAGTTTTTTAAGTCAGTAGTGCTGAAACCCTATTGTAATTGTTAGAATGGCCAAGGATCAGCAATCTTCATCTAAAACTGATCGAGCAGACCAAACCGTAAGTCTTAGAGACTTGAAACTTGGAGGGATGGTAGTACTAACACTGTCTACAACGTCACCAAGGATCACCCTAATCGGCCTGACGGGGGCGCTACAGCGATCAAAAGTACAAAATTGCTAATAACTCCTAAAAGCCCGGCTCACACTGTGCCACGATTTGGTAGTCTTAGACATGTGAACCTAAATAGATTTCCTTATAATGCCCTAGGCTATCTGGCAGTCTTCATTTATCTCCTGGTTTGACATGTTCACCGACAGCTCGCTTAATGACAGTTGGCGATCCCAATATTTACGCTCTGATAGCGGCCCTGACGAATCTTCTGGCAGTGCAGAAGATTTGGCATCATCCAGTCCTGCTGTGACATCGACGCGAACGACGAACTCTTCTTCGTTTTCAAGACAAGCCATGATCAGAAGTAATGCTAGAGATTTCTTCTAACCGCATAAACTCCGGCTCTCTCGTCCTCCGCTCATGGAATTCATCTGATTCGTAGTGATGGATATAGCTTCGTATTCATTTTAAACAACTCGACGCTCAATTGAGTTCACTCTCTATCAGCGATATGAACAAATCTATTTTGCGGGGGGGGGAGTCATTTCGTCTCATAAGTGAATATTGTTCATGTTTACGGGTCAAATATATTAAAGATGCTACGTATTACTTCCCATAACAGTACTACTACTTCCACAAATCTACTTGATCACAACAGCAAACATACAACACGGCTATAAGAAACGAACCGATTAATTAATTGTTCATCTGGGTGCTCGGCTATGATTAGCATTTCACCGCGTCACCTGATATCTGACTAGTCTCCGGTTTTGAGTTTCGTTCGTCTTAATACAACTTTCACCACGTGACAGGCCCATACGAGCCGCTTTAACCAATGGAGCTCCCTGAAGGCCGAAAGAGAATTGATTAGTATAATCTCTCGTAGTCTTTTCCGAATCATTCGTTTCTTTGTCTACGTGATGTGCAGTTCATTGGATAGAGAATTAGTTAATGTTTTCATAGCTTCCTTATACAAATCGGTGTGCATAAGTTTTACTTGATTATTATTATTATCATTCATTATTATATGATATATATTATATCGTTACAGTTCGTGATGCGTTTCTTGTCTCAAATTGTAGCTTTTTACTTCTTACAGTTTTATAAATGTGTGAATTTCTGTCATCATGGTCATTTTCCATAACACTGAATGTTCTACGCAATAATTACAATATTTCACGAATATTACTGCGGCCGTTGGCTGTATCTTGGATTCATAAAACTAATAAACTGCAGGCTCGGTGAGGCAGAGAGACTTCTTCTTTAAAAGACCCGCTATAAGTAGGGTTAAGGCTTATGGGGCTGGTCACCGTGAAACGAAAGATCAATCGACAACTTTGCCGAAGTCAGTCGCAGAGATGAACTAACCTAAATTCTCATTTTCGCGGCTCAGCTGTCATTGTTAAACTATGGGGTTTCACGTGATGAACGGAATGACTCGAAACAGCCGAAGACTCGAGAGTAAATGAACTACCATTCTCTTCATTCCTCGTCCGGCTGCAGACTGGGGGGGGGGCATGGTTAAACTTATGGGGCTTTCACACGGATGACGAATGCCTCGAAAAACCCTGAATACTCATAACAAGGTGAACTGTTGAGCTGACTATTCGCATTAGGGCAGAATCCATAGGATGTTGCGACATCGTGCGACTGACGATCAGCGCCCCAGAGAGACGACTCGTTCTTTGGCTGGGCTTTGCCCATGAGTACATTAATATTCGTTCAAATGACGAATTGTTCAGGAATGCACCCAAGGCACTAGCTGATATGTTGCCTTTGATATGATAAACACCGGTTGTGCTGCTGTTTTCATGTGGGTGTGTAGTGCTGAGGGGGTGGCTTGCACTATTCTGCTGAAATATGCCGGTATTGCCGCCTTCATATACTTTTAATGGATAGCTCACATTACAGCACCTGTTTTTAACGGCGGTCTTGACTGCCGTACGTTCTGACATTAAGAAATCTGAGATCACGCCACATTGTGTGACATGATCATCATGTTCAATGAGGATCGTCTGACAAGTCAATCCTAACGGACTTTAAAAATTGCACTGTTCTGGCTCGGCGGGCTTAACCTGTTAGGGCCGCAGGCTGTCAAGTGCCTTAAGTTTTGAATCCATGACTCATGTCTCGTAGCAAAATGCATGCCTCAATTCGCCGTCACCCTGGTTAGAATTTTTGGAGTATATTTGATGTTTTGAAAAACCTACTTTACTAATCTAGGTTTTTCGCCCAGTAGAGTCGGGAACGCAAACGTCAGTGGTATAGAAAGATCTATCTGGGAGAGTATTCATAATTAATCAAAAAAAGTTTTCTCGCTGACCTCGTCTCGACTCCGCATTGCAAAAGGGACAGCAAAACGGTTGAAAGGGGCAGGAGCGCTAACTAAACGCGATAACTTTGAAGGAATGCGCTATCTTCACACAACCTTGCAGAACACTTATTTAAGAGCTCATCTGAGGTCACATGAAAAAAAAAAAAAATTTGCAGGAGCTTGATCCACATGGCTGGCACTTAAAGAAATTCTAATTTATAAAAACATAAAAATGGCTATAACTATGCAACCATTTGTCCTATCAACATGAAAATTGGTATGCACAGTCTTGGACCAAAATGCCACAAGTGTCTATAAGGACATTTGCGTATCTCAAAAAACATGGCCTCCATTGGCCCTCATGAAAGTTGAGCACCTATCATACAAGTTAATGGAGATTGATGCAGCTATGAAACTCAGATGGGCCTGTTTGATCTTCCGGGTTCCTACAGTCTAGTGAGATGTTTGAAGAATCTTGGGGGCATTGGGGGTAGAATACATTTTCAAGGGCTTTAAACCTATTGTATATTGCGGCGGTTTTTCACAAGAGCCACAGGCCATATTCATATCATAGGACCTCCTCATTCCAAAAAACTTTGGCACTGCTGTCAATCAAATCGCTTGTTAAATAATTGAGAATATGTAAAAAAATACTTTTGTGAAACTAGTTCCTCTAATTCTCGAAAAAACACTACCGTATAAATTCCTCCTGGACTCTCTCTAGTCTAATAATTATCAACAAAAATTTAAGCTTTAGCATTTTGGCTAATTATAAGGGGGTCGTTTAGAAAAGTGGGCCTGTCCAATATACCGCAAAGCGCTAAAGAAGCCCCTAAACGAGACAGACGCTCTCAAAACTTCACAAAACTAGGTGAGTACAGGCGATTCTAAACAAGCATGCACCGTTTTATTGAGTTGTATGGCGCTATAACAGTCATAAATTTAAATATCATAATTTTTCTATGGTAAATAACCTGGATTTGCCAAAAATGCTTTATTTAATCGTTGATTTAGGTGGTTGCAGGCTTGCTAAATAATACGTAATGTCTTTTTTCATATGTGCTTAAATGCCTTAAAGAGCTTGAACCCCAATAATTGCTGCTTGCAGCTATATATTTTTAATACTTTTTTCAAGTTTCCACCAGTTGGACCCCTCTGGGGGATTTGTGGATCAAAAATGAATGTAGGCAGTTATTATCTCTCTGACATGGTAATGAGCCAGTTATAGATTATATTGTTTTAGCCTCCTCGCATTCACCCCATTCTTTAGGAACTCAATGAAAATGCAGTGAGCTCAATGGTGGAGAAACAGACTGCTGGTGCCACTGTTGGACTGTGACATTTCAGTCACCTATATCTTATTTTTTTGTTGTTCTATCAGTATTTCATATAATATTTTCCCTTTATAGAAAATGTCGTTTGTAATTAGGTATTTCCCATGAATCACATCATGGTAACTAACCCCAATAATTGACATAAGACCTTTACAATATCCGTGAGCATTAACCTCATGTAAATACAGGACAAGAATAGTTGAACCCTTTTATACATAACTTTAGGTGCAGCAAATGCACATGTCACACCTAAAGGCATCTAGGGCATCTACAAACATACAGCACACTCTAATTACAAACAAAACAGAGCGTCTCTTAGGCATGAGCTCTTGTTCATGTTTAATTATTTTAATGAATTCCAAGCTAATACATGCTGTAATGTGCACTGCAAACTATTTCAGGACCCTCTGGTGACTTTTTTTTACCATCCCAACCTCATAATGAATGTAGGCCATACTGCTGTTTGAGGAAATGAAGACCATTGGACTGAAACTATGCTGATGATGATAGATCTAGATTTTGCTTTTGTACGGTGTCTATATTATAAGATATGCGTAAACATTGTTGTCTTAAAAGTGGCTGCTTGTGATCAGGGAAAGCTCTGTGTGGAGTAAGTTAACACTATATTTAAGTTTGGAAACAGTTTCATCTTGGCTGCAATATAGGCCGTGTTACACATTATGATGGTCTCACAGGGAAAGAAAAAGACAAATTATTCAGTGAATTCCATGTATAATTCCAAAAAAACACCTACATAATGTAGGTTTCCAGAAAACACCTACACAGCAACCATATATTAAATGTGCCGTAAGCGATTTCAGACTTTCTTCCACCACTGAATTTCCAAGCATAGAGCATTTCTGATTAGTCAAATCCTTTTATCTTTCTGTCATTCGCGTCATTCATCCTGTCGTTCACTTTTTGTATGGCATGCAGGCAATTGCATCAGACAGCCGAGCGATTTAGATCATTGGGTGAACTGATTTAATGAACAGGAAGCATCCTGCTTGGCCATGGCAGGCGTGCGATACTCACACAGACAGGCACTAATTGATTTCTCAGCCAGTGATTTCCCTGGATAAATATATGAGGGCCCAACACCTCAACAGTGCGAGCCGTCAGCGAAGGTGGCTGCGAAGGAGCTAGCAGAGCATAAACAGTGCATGAGGCATGATACGCAAATCCATCAACACTAAAAGAGCATCTTTGTTTACCTCGTATGGCCTCCCAGCATTCTCGCCTGTTGCCACGGAGACTCTTATATCACAGTCTGGGTCTGAAAAGTGATGGTATGATGGCTGGAATCAAAAGTGGCTGCTCTATTGTATACAACATTACATGGTTTTGCCTCTTTGGTTTTGACCTTCTCCATCTCCTGCCTGTTTTTTGTAACCTTCACAATACCGTTTTATTTCGTTTTTTTCTTTTTTGAATTATTAGGGGATATGCTAAAAAATTATTGGCTATGAAATACATGAGACAATTTTTTTCCAGATTATTTCACCCAATTTGTAGTTTGGACGAATTGGCTCTATTTGGGAATTTTGATCAATAGGTGATGACAGATTTCTCATAAAATCACATGTACAGTGTATGATTTTTAGTTTCAGATTATGATTCCATCCAGTCGGAGCATATCAAACATGTTTGATGTTTTGAGCCAGTTTTAGAACACATATTGTTTTCATTTTTCATGCATCTCATAGCAACAAGCTGCATGTTTCTGCTTTAGTTTGTTGTGTTCGGAACGATTTGAAAGGCTTGTAGTGTGTGATCCTCAGTCATTTAGTGTTTAATGCCCAGTTTTTCTCTGTAACTATTTATCAAAGTGCAGGGTCAAGTGTATGATGGTCCTGACAAAAAAAAAAACCAGGTTTTAGAAAATCTGTTCAAATTTTAAAAGTCACGTAGTGTATTCCAGCCTTTAGTGACACATTCGAAACATGAAAAATAGTCACATTCAATGGGGGGGGGGGGGGGCATTCTCCGCTAGGCATAATGCAGGATAAATGTATCCATGTATGGGGGTACAGCCCTAGTGGTTTCTTCAGGTCTTATCAGAATCATTGTATTTACAAGGCTGAGCAAACATGAACACAACCGTAAAAAAGTAGTTCACTCAAAAATTAAAATTTGCTGAAAATTTACTCACTTTCAGGCCATCCAAGATGTAGATGTTTTTTTCTTCATCAGATTTTAGAAATTTGGCATTACATCAATTTCTCACAAATAGATCCTCTGCAATGAATGGGTGCCATCATGAGAGTTCGCAAACAGCGCAAAAACATCACAATAATCCACAAGTAATCCACACGACTCTAGTCCATCAATTAATGTCTTGTTAAGTGAAAAACTGCATGTTTGTAAAAAAACAAATCCAACATTAAAATGTTTTAACTTTAAACAGACCTTGCATTTTTTTTCACCCAAAAAACTCATTCCGCTATATTTCATTTTTTCAATTCAAAAACATTTTTCTGACCAAAATCGCTTTAACATGCTTCACATCATAATTACATAATTCTCAAACTTTTTAAAGTAGAAACTTTATGGGAGTAGTTGCAAGAATTGAATTCAAATGTTATGTTCTTTTTGTAATTTTTTTGAAAAAAAAAAAAAAAAAATCATTATTAATTTTGATTCGTAAACTAGTTTGTATTTTAAAATATTCAATTTCTTGAATTTTGTTTTATGTTTATATTATTATATCCTGATGTTATGGTGCAGCTCGGGGTAGCCTTCATAAATACAAAAGCCTTTATCGTCTAAAAACCCCTTTCCTATGTTTCCTATGTTCATTGTGATGTCACACGTGTCCAGTATTTTTCTTTTGATATCTTGGCCCCATCAATTGCCTTCTCCCCTCTGGTCTCTGTGGGTGATGGAGATAGGAAATGATTGACAGTCATGGTGATTGGCACTCATTATTGTGACTGCTTTGCAACCAGGTTCAATTCCATTTAACAAAACACAGCTATTGCTGTCAACCGTAATTTGTTTTGATTGATTTTTAATGGCTTGTCTACTAGTATAAAAAAAAAAAAAAAAAAAAAAAGACCTGTTGGACGGAAGCAACCCTGACGTGTCTTGCTGCCTTACTTTAACCCACACATCTCTGTAGCAGATCACATTAATTTACTTGTTTCCTGCTACTTTTATTAGTGAGGGCAAACGTTTCTCTGTTACATAACTGTTGTACTAGATGTATTTCAGCGGCTTTTTAAATGTGGATCAAAGACTAGACGTAGTTCAGAAGTAATAGCCTCTTGTGTATATCCACCCATCAAATACCCTCCATCTCTCCTATCCATCCTCATCAGTGACAGTTTCCGCGTCTTCACCTTGTCTTTATTTTCTCCCCCTTTCCTACATGAGTGTACTAAATGAATGGCCATGTGGCAGGCAAAGTTCATAAGTATTCACAATATTTCTATTTTCCCAGAGGGAATTCATCATGAGTCGAGCAATTATAATTTGTTCCCCGAAATTTGTCATGTCTGTGTGCGGGGGTGTTCGATGTTCTGGAACCTGGCGAGGTATCGACTCCATCAATCAGTATTACCGTGGTAACGTTCTGAAACCCCTACATCCAGCGGCAGGCAGCGGGTTGGAAAGACAATTATACAGGGAACATGGAATGAGTGAGAGAGACAGATGAGGGACTTAAGCCCTTAAAAAATGCCAAGCACACATTTCTTTGACTCACTTGTTTTCTGCCTTTCCATCAATTGGTGTCAATTGCAGATCTTTACAGCGTAATTTGCTGTGGTTTACAATATTCAAAAATGGGAAAATACTGTATATTGCATGCCACATGTAAACGAAGGGATCCGGAGACAATTAAACCAAAATAATCACAGTCTGATAAGATAATTATCTCCAGTCAAACAAATATGATAATTATTTCAGTCATAACACCATAACCATAACAATTTATGCAAACTTGTTGTAAATAATAAATCTTTGCCTGTCTATTTCTATGTGTTCTGTAGAATCTACAGACTCTTGGAACTTTATTTTAAAGGGGTCATATGATGCGATTTCAATTTTTCCTTTCTCTTTAAAGTGTTACAAGCTCTTGGTGAATAAAGAAGAGCTGTAAATTTGCAAAGACTAAAGTCTCAAATCCAAAGATATATTCTTTATAAAAGTTAAGAGTTAACCACGCCTACCTAAAATGGCTCGTTCTAAGCAGGCCCCTCATCATGTCCGAAATGCACGGATGTGGGAAGATTTGGCATAACAGCTGCGCCGCTAAAGGTTTACGGCAAAGAAAGAACGGCATAACTTTTATTCTCGGCTGTAGTATTGTTGCTGCGTGCCATGTCGTGAAGGCCGTTGTGTGCTTCGTTGTGAAAGCTAAACTACTTTGGTTTGGGGCGCTTCCAAAAGAGGACGATATCCGCTTCGTCTTGCCTGGAGCTGATCCGTGCTTGGTCATCATGAGTGAAATACATTACAACTTGCGGGTCGTCTGTGGAATCAAGCCGTATTGTCGGCTTTCACCGTGTGGCGAAGCGGTAGTCCAGCCCGGGTCGTCACATTTGTTTGTCCGCAAGTCCCGCCAACGCCGCTCCTTCGTAAAATCGCAGGCCTCTGCTCACTCAAGGCTGCCGTGTGTTACGCTGTGTTTCGTATTGTGACGAGGAAACATACTTTGTTTGGTCCTTCCCAAAAGAGGACACAACTATAAATAAGTGGTTAAGTTGTATTTACACACTGTTCCAGAATAAAAAAAAAACAGTTCAATTCCAAATATTCAGGATGTGTGCAGTAGCTAGTTTTATCGAGGGACTGTTTCGCTGGGAGCCGCTTCTAGAAGATTAGATTAGCAATGCTCGGGCTGTTACTGACTCACGTACTGTAGATAGCGGTTTTTATATGATACAACGAATTTGGGTCCAGCTGAGGATGTTCAAATAGCGAGTTTGTAGCGTCTGGACCAGTCAGACACACCATTTTTCATTTGATTAACAAATCAATTATTCATTAGATTAACAATTCGTCACAGTCCCCTCATTCAATAGACTGGATGCCAGGGCTTCGCTTGAACACGCATCCCCATGCCCTTGGATCACTCAATGGCTAGAGCCCACATATCATGATATCACTGGTTTTATGGCCTAAAGGAATGTAGGGGAGAAACTCCCTCATTTTACGCATGAGAAAGACACACAATGCCCAGAGAAATGGACTGTTCTATAATTAATTCATAGGAAAACCTTTATTTGATTGAATACCCATATCCTTTGGTTATTGTGTATACCATTACTGTCTTGTATATTGTCTGTTGTAGTGTATGCTGTTTTTATTCATGTTATCATAGACCACTAATTAATATAACCTCACCTATTTGCATGTTTAGTATCTATGAATTTGCCTTCTTATGATCGAAACAAGGGTGTATATTATATGCTGATACCTATGCAACATATTGATGTCTTAAGAATCTTTACTAATTTGTGCATCAACACCCAAGCGAATTACATTTGCAAAATACCATGCTTACAGACAAAGATTCATAAAAATCCCCAGTATTTCCAACCACCCGCTCACCGCATTGGATTTCTTCTGAGCCTTCCTCATTGGACAAACCATCTTGAGAGGCGTGAATCTCTGCAGTCTTTAAAGGCCACACTCCATGTGACCCGCCCATTGTCGGTGGTTCAGGGAGATGCTAAAATGAAGATGTGAGAAACGCTCCAGGATACAAAAGCTCGTGCCAGGCTCCGGCCTAGACCTTTTCATTCATCAAGTGATTCTGAATCAAACTAGCTCTTTCTCATCAACCAAATTCAGCAAGATCTTGGGCCTTAAGATTTCATCAGGAATCTTTTTCAGACATACGCTAGTATCAAACTTAGTCGATTTAATTGTTGCATTAAGTATCAGTTACACCTTTTTTCAAGGTTTGTTTGAACTAAGAATCTGTCGTTTTCCCTCAGGTTTTAGATCTGCTGAATATGCTAAATGGTTCCATAAAATTCATTCTTTATGTCTCTTTCTATGCTGAGTTAAACTTTAAACCTTTCCTATAACAACTGTATGTGTGTGTGTGTGTATATATACTGTTAGAGCCAGCTTACTATGTGTTTATGTAGATATGTTAGATCTATTTTAAGTGTTTTATGTAGTTAATAAAACCTTCTTGTATGCACACTGACGTGTTCATTGTTTACTCATACCGGAGTCAATAATCATGGCAGATTTACGTTACAAACTTATAGAATTGTACAGTGAGAAAGTTATTTCCTTTAACCAGGAAATTAACGTTCTTAGTATTGACAAGACGGTTGACCCTGAGTGTTCAGCTAAATATCTACAGTGGATCTAAAATAGGAATAGTTAATTATAATTAGTTATGGTTAATTATTCATATTTACTGTCATGAGCTGATTCGTTACAGATTTTGTTGGAGAATGCGGGCATGATAAAACGAAATTTATGAGTTTAAACACTGGCAACTTAATAGTGTGTGCTTGATAGCCCAGGTTAAAAAAGGCCTATTTAACCTGGGCTATGCAAGCACACATCTTTTAAGTTGGCTCTGTGTTTAAACTCATAACTATTCGTTTATCATGGCCCGCATTTTGCTGCTCACCAAATCTTTAGCAAATCAGCTCATGTGAAATATGAATAATTAACCATAACTATTTATGATTAATTATTAATATTTTAGATCCTCTGTAGATATTTAGCTGTCCTCTCAGGGTCAACTGTCTTGTCAAATCTAAGAACGTTAATTTCCTGGTTATAGGAAATAACTTTCTTACTGTACAATTTTATAAGTTTGTAACGTAAATCTGCATTATTATTGACTCCGGTTATGAGCAAACAATGAATGCGTCAAGTGTGATACAAGTAAGGTTTTATGAACTACATAAACACTTAAGCTAGTCTAACATACTGCATAAACACATTAAGCCGGTCTAACATACACTTACACACACACACACATACAGTTGGTATAGCAAAGGGTTAAAGCTTAACTCAGTACAAAGAAGAGAAATAAGGAATGAAATTATAGAAACATTTGCATATTCAGCAGATCTAAACCTGAGGAACAGCGATCAGTTTCTTAGTTCAAACACACCTTTGTAAATAGGTGTAACTGATACTTAATGCATCATTTAAATCGACTAAGTTTGATACTTGCGGATGTCTGAAAAAGATTCCTGATGCAATCTTAAGGCCTAAGATCTTGCTGAAGTTGGTTGATGAGAAAGAGCTAGTTTGAGTCAGAATCACTTGATGAATGAAAAGGACTAGGCCGGAGCCTGGCACGAGCTTTGGTATCCTGGAGCGTTTCTCACATCTTCATTTTAGCATCTCCCTGAACCACCGTCTGGGGCGGGTCACATGGAGTGTGGCTTTTAAAGCCTGCAGAGATTCACGCTCCCATATTGGGGGGGGGTTGTTTTGGTTCGTCCAATGAGGAAGGCTGAAATCCCAAGCGGGAGGTTTGAAATACTGGGGATTTTTATGACTCTTTGTCTGTAAGCCTGGTATTTTGCATATGTAATTCGCTGGAGTGTTGAGGCACGAATTAGTACAGATTATTAGAACATCAATATGTTGCATAGGTATCAGCATATAATATACACACTTGTTTCGATCATAAGAAGGCGAATTCATAGATACTAGACATTAAATAGGTGAGGTTATATTAACTAGTAGTCTATGATAACATGAATAAAACAGCATACACTACAATCAGACAATATACATATATCAGAAAAAAAAAAAAAAAAAAAGGAAAAAAAATAAAAAAAAAAAAAAAAAAAAAAAGAAAATAAAAAAAAAAATAAAATATGGTATAATACCATGACCAAAGGATATGGTATTCATCAGAAAAGGTTTTCCTATGATGATTAATTAGAGAACGTCCATTCTCTGGCATTGTATTGTCCTTCTCATGGATAAAATGTAGGAGTTTTCTCTCCTACTTCCTTTAGGCTAAAAGCAGTGATATCATGATTAGTTGTCATGGTGATCAAGGTGGGGGATGGTGTTCCAGCGAAGCCCTGGCATCCAGTCTATTGAATGAGGGGACTGTGACGATTTGTTAATCTAATGAATAATTGATTTGTTAAATCAACTAAAAATTAGTGTGTCAGATTGGTCGAAACGCTACAA
>JADLZN010010444.1:0-119705 GCA_018155175.1 Sinocyclocheilus anophthalmus
CACCTTGGACATGTGTAAGGGGTACTGGCAGGTGCCCCTTGATCCAAACTCCAAACCATACACCGCATTCAGGACGCCAGTGGGACTGTTCCAGTTTACGGTCCTACCCTTTGGGCTGTATGGGGCACCCGCGACCTTCCAGCGACTCATGGATCAAGTTCTCAAGGGCTGCGCAGGGTGGTCGGCTGCATACTTGGATGATGTTGTGATCTACAGCAATACCTGGGGCACCCTTGGCACCTCTCTAGGACAGAGTTGGTGGGGGGGGGGGGTGGGGGGGGGGGGGGTGGGCTGGTAGAAGATTCAAGCACGTCCGGGGGTTATCCTTGAATGTGGTAAAGTGCGAGTGGGCTAGGCAGGAGACCAGCTACCTAGGATACCATCTGGGCAATGGCGACCTGCGACCTCGGGTATGTAAGGTGGAAGCAATTCAGCGCAGTCCCCGACCTAGGACGAAAAAGGAGGTGAGATCCTTCCTGGGCCTAGTGGGCTGGTACCGCAGATTCATCCCGGACTTTGCTAACATTGCAACACCACTAACTGACTTGCTAACCAAAACTGGGAAGAACCCGGTGGCATGGACTGGTGCCTGTGAGGGAGCGTTCAGCACCCTAAAAGAGAGGATGTGCACCAGCCCAGTCCTACAAAGTCCCAACTTCGATCAGCGGTTTCTGGTGCAAGGGGATGCTTCAGAGAAGGGAATTGGAGCAGTACTAGCTCAGGGGACTGGGGGAGAGGAGAAGTTTCTGAGTAGGAAGCTGTTGCCTAGAGAAACCAGGTATTCCACGATCGAGAAGGAGTGTCTCGCAATCAAGTGGTCCCTGGAATCCCTCCGAAATTACCTCTTGGGGAGAGAATTCAACCTGGAGACAGACCATCGGGCTTTGACGTGGATTCACACGATGAAAGATCATAACGCCCGCATCACGAGGTGGTACCTAGCTCTCCAGCCCTACAGTTTTAAGGTACGACATCGGCCTGGGAGGCTGAACCTTGTTGCTGACTACCTGTCACGGTATCCGGACAGTACGCGGCTTGGAGACGGGGAAGGTGATGTGAAGAGTTGATCTTCAGCGCTGGAAACGGCAGTACGGGCACATATATTTAAATACACATACATACACTCTTACCTCATTCCTAACCCTGCTGTTTAGCCACCAGAGAGCGGGTGCACACGTAATCTGGATGGCACACGGACCTTTCACACACTCTTTACCTCCTTTACAGTATACATATCCCGGATCAACCACACAGACACCATGTTGTTAGTTTGAAGTTTATTTTTAGTTCGTTTGGTCTTGTCAAGTCAAGTCACCTTTATTTATATAGCGCTTTTAACAATACAGATTGTGTCAAAGCAACTGAACAGCTTTAATTAGGAAAATAGTGTCAATAATACAAAATGACAATAGTAAACATTCATTTTTCAGTTGAAGACAGTTCATCATTGAATTCAGTGATGTCAACATCCAGTTCAGTTTAAATAGTATCTTTGCAATCAAGTCAACGGTATCGCTGGAAATTAAGTGTCCCCAACTAAGCAGCCAGAGGCGACATGGCAAGGAACCAAAACTCCATCGGTGACAGAATGGAGAAAAAACCTTGGGAGAAACCAGGCTCAGTCAGGGGGCCAGTTCTCCTCTGACCAGACGAACCAGCAGTACGGAAAAATCTATTTAAGACGTAATAAAACACGATGAACACTATTAACAGCAATTATTATGTGATGCAATCAACTTATAGCAAAATGTGGTAGTTCTGTATGTTGTTTCAGGGTTGGCATCATCTGAGGTCCTCTGAGGGGTTGCATCATCTCTTCTCAGGTGTTCTGGATCCAGACTGAAGCTTGTGTAAATCCTAGTTACGGCAAAAAAGAAATGAGAAACAAATAGAAACATAATTAGCGTAGCTGCTGTTCCAACCAAGCAAAATTGATTTGTTTAACCCAAGCTTAGGAATAATAATGTGCATTTGATCAGATATAACTGCAGTAAAAGATTATGAGATGCATTATTTGAATGCTTGGCCAAAGAGTTGTGTCTTTAATCTAGATTTAAACGGAGTGTGTCTGAATCCCGAACGTTATAAGGAAGGCTATTCTAGAGTTTGGGAGCCAAATGCGAAAAAGCTCTACCTCCTTTAGTGGACTTTGCTATCCTAGGTGCTACCAAAAGCCAGCGTTTTGCAACCTTAGGGAGCGTGATGGATTGTAGCATGGTAGAAGAGTAGTTAGGTACGCAGGAGCTAACCCATTAAGGGCCTTATAGGTAAGTAATAATGTTTTGTAACTGATACAGAACTTAATAGGTTCATGCAGAGACTGTAAAATTGGGGTAATATGATCATATTTCTTGACCTGGTAAGGACTCTAGCCGCTTCATTTTGGACTACCTGTAGCTTGTTTATTGACGATGCAGGACAACCAGCTAGCAGTGCATTACAGTAGTTCAGTGTAGAGGTCATGAATGCATGAACTAGCTTTTCTGCATCAGAAACAGGTATCATGTTTCGTAACTTGGCAATGTTTCTAAGATGGAAGAATGCCGTTTTTGTAACATGGGAAATATGATTTTCAAAAGACAAGTTGCTATCTAATATAACACCCAGATTTTTGACTGTAGAGGAAGTAACCGTACATTCGTCTAGTTGCAAATTGTAATCCACGAGATTCGTGTACTGTCTTTTGGTCCAATAAGTAATACCTCTGTTTTATCCGAATTTAATAGGATAAAATTATTGGTCATCCAATCTTTTACATTTTTAACACACTCTGTTAGCTTAGATAAATTAGAAGTTTCATCTGGTCTTGTTGAGATATATAGTTTAGTATCATCGGCATAACAGTGGAAACTAATTCCGTATTTTTTTATAATATTACCAAGCGGCAACATGTATATCGAAAAATAGTAGAGGACCTAGGACAGATCCTTGTGGCACTCCATATTTTACTGGTGATAATTGAGATGACTCCCCATTTAAATGAACAAGGTGGTAGCGATCGGACAGGTAGGATCTAAACCATCTTAAGCCTGCCCTTGAATACCTTGATAGTTTTGTAATCGATCTATGAGTATGTCATGATCTATAGTATCGAACGCAGCACTAAGATCAAGTAAAAATAGCAATGAGACACAGCCTTGGTCTGACAAGAAGCAAGTCATTTGTAATTTAACAAGTGCCGTTTTTGTGCTATGGTGGGGCCTGAAACCTGACTGAAATTATTCTTAGAGATCATTTTTTTGCAGGAAGGACCACAATTGGGAGACACCTTTTTCTAAAATTTTAGACATAAAAGGAAGATTTGAGATGGGTCTGTAATTTGCCAGTTCACTAGGATCTAGTTGTGGTTTCTTTATAAGAGGCTTAATAACCGCCAGCTTTGATTGGTTTTGGGACGTGACCTAAAGACAACGACGAGTTAATAATATTGAGAAGCGGTTCTTCTGCTACAGGTAACAACTCTTTCAGTAATTTAGTGGGTACAGGATCTAACAGGCATGTTGTTGGTTTAGATGCAGTGATAAGTTTATTTAGCTCTTCCTGTCCTATAGTTGTAAAGCACTGCAGTTTATCTTTTGGTGCGATGAATGAAGCTGAAGTAGTTTATGCTGTAGAATCTACATTTGTTATTGTGTTTCTGATGTTATCTTTTTTATCTGTGAAGAAATTCATAAAGTTATTACTATTAAACTTTGAGGGAATATTTAGATTGGGTGGCGTCTGTTTATTTGTTAATCTAGCCACTGTGCTAAATAAAAACCTAGGATTGTTTTGGTTATTTTCTATGAGTTTGTGGATATGCTCGGCCCTGGCAGCTTTTAGAGCCTGTCTATAGCTGGACATACTGTTTTTCCACACAATTCTAAAAACTTCCAAGTTAGTTTTTCTCCATTTGCGCTCAAGACTACGAGTTTTTTTCTTGAGAGAATGGGGATTACTGTTGTACCATGGCGCAGTACAATTTGTACAGTTTCAATTTGATGGGGGCAACAGCTTCTAATGTATTAGAGAAGATAGTGCCCATGTTGCTAGTTATTTCGTCTAGTTCATGTGTACTTATTGGTACACAGAGCAGTTGAGATAAATCAGGCAGGTTATTTGTGAATCTGTCTTTGGTGGCTGGAACAATAGTTCTGCCCGGACGATAACGTGGAGCCATATAGTTAATATCAGTAATACGCAGCATGCACGATACAAGGAAATGGTCAGTAATATCCTTGCTTTGAGGTACGATATCTATATAAGTAAGATCAATTCCATGCGATATAATTAAATCTAGCATGTGATTAAAATGATGAGTGACGTGTGACGTTTTGCTTGACTCCAAAAGAATTAGTCAGTAAACGCAAGTCCTAATGCATCATTTGTATTATCAACGTGAATGTTAAAATCTCCGACAATTAATGCTTTATCAACAGTAACCAATAGGTCTGAGAGGAAATCTGCAAATTCTTTTAGGAAATCTGTATACGGCCCTGGTGGTCTATACACAGTAGCCAGAGCAAGAGATACAATAGATTTATTTTGCATATCTGACAGTGTAACATTAAGCATTAGTATTTCGAATGAGTTAAACCTGTATCCTGTCTTCTGAGTAACATTGAGAGTATCACTATATATTGTTGCAACACCGACGCCACGACCAGTCTGATGGGGCTCAAGCTTATAATAGTAGCTTGGTGGAGTAAACTCATTTAGACCAATATAATCATTAAGTTTTAGCCAGGTTTCAGTCAAGCAGAGTACATCAAAACGATTATCTGTGATCATTTCATTTACAATAACTGCTTTGGGTGAGAGTGATCTAATGTTTAGGAGCCCAAACTTTAAAAATTGTTTTTGTTCATTTATTTAAAATTTTTCTGGTTTAATCACGATCAGATTTTTTCTAGATCCTGCATTAAATTTATTTTTTGACCTCACTATTCGGGGAACAGACACAGTCTTTATAGATTGGATAGCGCAAGTACTTCTATCATTTAAGCTGGTAGAACACAAGTCATCAGGGCAGTTATTTGAGATTTGACTTACTAGTCACATGTAGCGCAGCGTCCTGGAGATGTTGTCCGACAGGAGTTCCGCTCCGACTCTGCTGGGGTGCAGGCCATCAGCGCGAAAAAGCCTAGGACGCTCCCAGAAAAGATTCCAGTTATTAACAAAGAGCAGTTTCTGTTCTTTACACCATGACAATAACCATTCATTTAAAGCAAAAAGCCTACTGAACTTTTCGTGTCCTCGTCGATACGTGGGAAGCGGTCCTGAGACGATGATCGTTGTCGTGGGCAATGTGCTGCGCACCGTCACGATCAGGCTCCTGAAGTCCCTCTTCAGTTTCTCCGTCTGCCGCAGCTTGGTGTCGTTATCCCCCGTGTGAAGCACGACCGCTCCGGGGCTCTCGGCACCCTTCAGGATCGCGGGTATCTGCGCAGAAACATCAAAAACACGAGCACCAGGGAAACAGTTCGACATGGAGTCGTCCCGTGATCACGCCTCGCGTCCGTCTCGCGGAGGGGAGCGAAGCGGTTCCGGGTGGAGATCTCGAAGACCGGAGGCGGCGGAGGGGGAGAGGTCGTCGCCCGGGGCCTGGCTCGCGTCTTTCGCTGCGGGTGCACCCAGGGTCTGTGGTTTCCCGGCGCCGGAGTGAAGGACATCTTGGAAGATCGCGTCCTGGGTGCACCGGTCCTGTGCAGAGAAACACACGGAGTAGGGGTGGTGGGAGAGTTAGCAGCGCGCTTTATACTTACCCTGTGCTTGTGAGCGTCAGCCCAGGATGTTCAGCGCGGCTCTCCACTCTCTCAGATGGGTCTGCTTCGCCACCAAGTCACGTATCTGCTTCTCCACGGCCTCCAGCTCGAGCTGTACCAAATGCAGCTCGAACGTGTCCTCACCTGCACTCAAAGGTAGACACACATCCGCCATTAAAGCAAGTAACAGTGAGTAAAACAATGGTAATGTGTGTGAATGGAGTATTAGTAATGTAAGCGAGATTAGCGGCAACCACTCTGGCGATGCTAACGGGCCATATGCTAATAGCGGACTCGGAAAGTAAAAAATAGAACTAGTGATAACAAGGCCCTCTGTTTTTGTTGTAGAATATGATAGGGGATATATTCACACATTATAGAAACGAATATTATGGTGTATAAAATTGATTTTAAGATTAAAATTAGACGATAAAGAATTAACTTGATGGAGCTCAATCTCAAAACACACGGCAGCAACAAACAGGGTGTGTGTGTGGAGTAGTCAGACTTCCACGTTGCGCCGGCCAAACCAAACGATCGGGCGGCGCCCGCTTATGACGTCACTGCCGCGCCGTGCCGGCGCAATGCGATCATAGTCCGACGAAACCATTGTTGTTTGTATGTGGGGGAACTTTGTTATCTTTTCTGTGGAGAGAAAAGATATTAAATGGTAAAGATTTATGTTATTAATATTTGTGTTCTATAATGGTTTATTGGTTTTGTGTTTTATAATGTGATTGTTTAATGTGAAGATTATGAGTTACAGATGAGATTATAAGACTAAATGCTTACCTACTAGTGGTACCCTCCAGGTAGGGGGTGGACCCTGGCCTATAAGAAGGGAGGCCAGCTTCACATCGGGAGACTTGTTTAGCAAGTCAGCAAGCGTGCTAGTGCAGTGCCGTGAGCAAAATTGGACATTGTATACTGTGAGTACTCGTTTGTGCACTTTGTTTATGGTTTACGTTGGTACTTTGCTATTTTTTGGACTGAGCACTTGTGGAAATACCATACTCTTACCACTGGATATTTTTACGGCACACTGTAAATAAAAGTCACCTTTTGTTTACTTCTACGGGTCAAGCCATTTATTTTGGTTAATTGTTTTTTTTTTTCTTTTTCGGACCTAAAACGTCTTGCAGTAGATCTGCAAGGGTCTACTGCATCACACATTATAGGTGTGATTTATGAAATCTAAAGTCTTGGTTCACTCAGCATATGAAACGGTTTGGGGGCTGAAGCAATCACAGCCTCTGTGTGTGTGCGCATGTTTTAGTGATTGCATGGCTATCATCAAAGTAATGACCTTATTTGTTCAGGTGAGATTGTGGCATAAGCGGAGAGATAGCCCTTTCTATCTGGCTGTATTATCCAGGTACAGCCTAATCAGATCCAGCTTATTGAACTAATGCTCAAATCTTAAGCGTGGATCTGCTCTCTGTGTGAGTGCAGAATGAAATGAGAAACAGAGCCAAAGTTTAGATAGCCGTGATCAAAGCAAGCTGTTTAATTTTGTAACAGTCAGAAAATGACCATGTAGGGCCAGGAGCTGAATTAATGGATCACAAAGTCAAACTGACCTTAGAAGAACTTAAAATAGAAACCTGATACAAAATTATCTTCATCATCAACCCACCCCCACCATTCAATCTCACCCTCCCCAGCTCGCTGTCTGTCTGTCTCTTTCTCTTTCTGTGATGAATGCTTTAAAGAAAAATGATTTAAGGCTTGTGTCACATGACTCATGTCAGCATTACATCTGTCTGTTTATTTGTCTGTCTGTCTATCTATCTATCATGATAGATAGATAGATGATAGACAGCGACTCGGGGGAAGAGCCACACAGACAGCCAGACAGCCAGATGTGAAGACACAATTAAAAATAATCTAAATCCACTTGACTTCCCAATTACATATAAAGAATTGACAAACAAACTCAAAAGCCAAAAATGTAAGAAATATTGTGGTCCTGACAGCATTCTAGGTGAAATGCTGAAACACAGCACACCTGAGCTTCAGACAGCTGTGCTCAAATTATTCAACACTGTACTTAGTTCAGGCTGCTTTCCTGACATCTGGAGCCAAGGACTCATTACCCCCATTCATAAGAGTGGAGACAAATTGGACCCTAATAATTTCATAGGCATTTGTGTGAGCAGTAATCTGGGGAAGTTATTTAGCAGTATTTTTAAACCATAGAATGGTAAACTTCCTTAACGAGCACAATGTCCTGAGCCCGAGTCAGATTGGCTTCCTTCCAAATCACAGAACGACTGACCACATTTACACCTACATAATTCTTCACCCAGAAAAGAGGAGTGCAGCAGGGCTGTAGCCTGAGTCCAACACTGTTCAACATTTACATTAATGAATTAGCGGTGCAGTTGGAACAGTCTACAGCCCCTGGACACACTCTACAAGACAAAAACATCAAGCTTTTGCTGTACGCAGATGATCTGGTGGACAACTACTGCCAGAACTGGGCCCTGGCAGTAAACCTCAAAAAGACCAACATTATGGTCTTTCAGAAAAAGCCCAGATGTCAGGAACACCGATACCAGTTCAGTCTAGAACACACGATGCAGTACACTTACCTCGGCCTGATCATCACTGCATCGGGGAGTTTCAGTTTGGCAGTGAATGCTCTCAAATATAAAGCTCGAGGAGCTCTATCAAGAAAAAAATTCCAAAATATTGAAATACCGCTTCCAATTTGGTGTAAAATCTTTGATAGTGTTATTCAGCCCATAGCGCTGTATGGAAGTGAGGTTTGGGGTCCACTCAGTGATCAGAGCTACACTAGATGGGACAGACATCCAACAGAAGCCCTACACACAGAATTCTACAAAATGATTCTAAAACCACAAAGAAAAACACCCAATAACGCATGCAGGGCAGAATTAGGCAGATTCCCATTGATTATTAATATGTATAAAAGATCTCTCAAATTCTGGATGCATCTTAAATCAAGTCCCACAGAATCGCTACAGTGGCTCGAGTGATGAGTCTGAGTTTGTATAAACATCAACAAGCTGAAAAATAAAACAAAGTTTTTTTTTTTTAGATAATGTAATCTTGTTCAAATTGATTTCATAAAATTGTTATCGAAAAAAGTATCGTTCAGGAACCTGTATCGAAGTCAAGGTATCGGTATCGGAAAATTTTGAACGATACCCAGCCCTACATATGACTACCGTGAATTTTATTTGTGTGGATCGAATAGTTCAAAATCAATATTGGGACCCTTTCGTCAGTGAAATGGCTTGGAAAAGTGTCCCAATCAACTTGAATTCACCCTACTCTTTGAAATCATGATTGCATTACAGTATGTTGTTTTAAACCCCAAATATTGTACTTGTAACTTCATTATATTTTACTTATAACTTAATTATAATTCTTCATTAATAATTATTTGGTTATTTGTAATGTTAATTGTAAAAAAAAAAGAAAATAATAAAAAATTTGAAAGTAGTTTCAATGTAGCTAGCTACTTTTTGACAGTAACTTGTAGTGTAGCTAACTACTTTTTTTAGAAGGGTAGCTTGAATGTAGCTTAACAACTTTAATTACGAGTAGCTTGTAGCTGGTCAAGCTACAATTTCAGAGTAGCTTCCCCAACACTGATATTTTCACTGGAGGAATCATTATTATGGACATTTTTGGCAAGAGGAAATGGTTTATAACTCATTAATATTGGATTTGCTTCTTATAAACATGCAGCTTTTCACTTCACCGACAGAATTTATAGCCTTGAGTTGTGGATTATTGTGATATTTTTTTATCAGATGTTTGGACTCTCATTCTGACGGCACCCATTCACTGCAGAGGATCCAGTGGGCTATCAAGGACTATGCTCAGTTCTCTCCAAATCTGTTCTGATGAAAAAAACGAAATCATCTACATTTCGGATGGCATGAAGCCGAGTAAATTTTCATATTTGGAATTATGCCACATCTACACACCCACCTGCTGACGATCATAACCCCACTCCTCATTCTCAGAGGCAAGCACCAACGCTCTTGCATCTGCATCCCGTCGGATTCCACTCCACACGTACCTCCACGCCCTGCTTTTCTAACTCACTACGCGCCCTTGACATGCGCCCACCAGGGAGCCTTCACACCTGTCAGTCACAGAAAGAACAGTTGCTTGTTATAAAGCATGAACAGAGAGAACAGGCAGTCATACTGGAAACACACTGCAAACACATTGTCAAGTCAAATTTATTTGTACAGCGCTTTTCACAATACACATTGTTTCAAAGCAACTTTACAGAAATATGATAAACAGACAGACATATGATAACTCTGTTACTTCAGAGATCTTCCAGTAATAAATAACCATTAAAAAAAATGACGTTTAAGGAACTGTTATATAAAAAGTACCAAAATATTAGTTTGTCAGAAGCCATACACTTTTTGTGTCCCTACCACATGTGTTCCCCATTAAAGCTTCAAATCATTTATAAAATGACAAACGGATTATTTTATGCGCGTTTTATTGTAATCCCGTTGCGCGTGAGGTGCGCTCGTGAAGGTAACGTTAAGCTTCCACTGCAGTATTTCTCGCGCGAGATGTAAACACTAGCTGGCAACATGCTCAAATTAATTGCCAGTGACATATGCATTCAGTCATTTCATTCCGGAAAATAACATAACATGTTCTCTTTGCTAGGCCTCGCAGAAATTGGTCAGCGAGAGCGAGGTACCTTGCAAGTCTGTAGAAACGAAGGCTTATTCGCTTATAGGAGATCAGATCGCCTGCAATCATGCTAATACTACCGAATACTATTTGGATTTCAATAGTATCCCAGCCCGTATAATAATAATTTTAAGACAGGCTTCAACATATATAACGTACATGATCTTGGCGCAAACGGAGGATCGCGGACTTAGCATGAGCTAACGTACCTCCTGCCTGCTGCATTGACTAGGATAAGCACAAGCAAACTTACCTGTCTTTCAGGGATACCACTGCGATCGTTGGAGTCTCGTATACCTAAAGATGTTAGTACGACACTGTAATGTATGTATCTGTAAAAGCAATCGGATTCTGTCCACCAGCTAACTGTCACACTCTCCTGTGACCTACTTTCACGACAGACGTAAACAATGCATTAACATGTCCCGCCTCTTCAGTCCAAACTCCATTGGTCAAAAATTCCGAGTAGGCGGGGTTTATTTTCTAGCTCGCGTAACTACAGGTCTAAACGGCTGTCACTTAAATGTCAAACTCGTCCCAAGACTGAAGGCTAAACCCCTTCACGTTCACGCTTCCCCATCCAGGTAAGTGCAGCGACAGTACATGGAGGCAGATGTCAATTTGTTGTTATTATTAATTATTAACTAGATTACTTGTCTGTTTCAGTTAGACAAACGTACAACTGTTTGCTGTATTCTTCATGTTCAGGTATAGTAATCTTCAACCGAACAGTTTAACAGACTTTCAGAATATTCTGCTACATGTTTCAGAACAATGTTATCTTCAACAGTCTGTCAATTTGGTTCATGCTTATAAAAGTTATACCCTAATTTTGTTCATTAATCTTGATTAGGTATTTTGTTGACGTAATACAGACCTGTCATGCCTTGTCCGGGTTTAGCTTACAATCAAAAGAAATAAATAATAGTTTATTTATTTGTATTAAGAAAATTAAATCTATTTTTGGACCATCAAGCTTCTAGTCTTTTTCTGATTATTATTTGTATATGACCATTTTCTCAAAAGGAAAGTACGTTCATTGCTGTAATGCAAAAAACAAACAAAAAAAAAATCATGATTTATATCTGTATAGACAAAACAATGGAAATTATATAAAATAAAAAGTATGTAATGTAAAAATATAAAATAAAATTTCAGTGCCCATAACGAGACTTTTTTGTGCTTAATTGTCATTAAAATGTCACTGTGCAAAAATTATTCTAAAATAGACCTTATAGTGTGTGTGTGTGTATATATAAGCAAAAATCTCGTTTTGTTTCTCAGACCTTAGACGTTATAGAATAAAATACCTTATAGAAATATTTTAAGCAAAATATTTCTCATTTTGTTTCTTTCTTGTAAAACTTTCTTGACAGGCTTTGTGACATTCACTCCTGATCACAGAAGGCTATGAAGTTTTACTGTTAAAATCATATTTCTTCCTTTGTACAAAGAATTAGATAGAAATTGTCTTTCCCTATTGCTGATGTGTAATATAACTAGTACTGTCACTTTTTATTGTAGAGATGGGACAGTTACACGGCTTCTGGCGATGATGTGCGGTAAGAGGTCTGGCAAATGAAGCAGTGCAGCTCTATAGCGCCCCCTTTGCTCCTGTGGATCCGTGATGAAGTTTGGTTGAGGCTGCAATGCAGTGATTCAGACAACCAGATGGCAACCTGTGAATGAACCCCTCATGTCCCTCCGTCTATTCGACTCTCATGATTATTAAATGTATGATTGCGGTTTCTGAATATATTTGAATGAAACACTCCTCAGATGTCATCTGTTCACCAGTGATAGATGAATTACCATACTTGGAATTCATAATAGGTTGTCATTTGTTAAGATAAAGTTGAAAGACAGGGTATGTTACAGTCCAAGGATTGGCCTGTACTTTGAACATCTGCAGTATGTTTCCATCATCACATCACGTGTGTGTTTGAATAAAAAGGAAACTGAAATTAGGGTGAGGAAGTTTTATTCGGAAACTGGACAAGCTGCGCTGGTGTTCACCCATGAATGGAACCAGAAACAGTATCAACTACAGGTAAAACGTTACACGTCTGAAGAATGTCACGTTTTGAGTTAAAACACAGACTCGCTCACAGACACACATGTGCATCGATTCGTTTCACACACACTTAGTAAACTTGCACATCAATACCTTAAGACAACGGTCTCCATGGTAATCAATGATTACATACCCAAAGAAACTCCACAAATTTCCCACAGTGCAATTCACCTACCTATACAGATATACAAGTATAAATTTCTGATACACACACGCTCATGTAATGTACTTACATAATCATAATTTTTAATAAAGACTTTGATCCATTTAACTGTTTAATGAACATCTCAATCTTCATAAATAATCAGCAAAAACAGAAAAAAATAGTAATAATCCATCTTTTTTACATTTAGGCCCTCAACATCAGTTTCAATTTGAATGGTCCCAAAAGTAAGAAAACCAAACGATGGTTGATTTGTTCTTCAAATGAGAATAAAATTGACAAAGAAGAATGACAAGTGTAGCATAGGAGAAAGAGGGCATCCATTTAAACACACACACAGGACGAGAGCAATAGCTACACAGCGCATTTACAGGGGGAACGCACATCAGGCTACTACACACAGAGAGGAAGTTCAATCACACATTCACCTGCAAACAGCACACTCACGATACATGCATGCACGCAAAAATTCCTCTCTCATCATTTCGGGTGGTGAAGTTACTCAATGTGTATCATTTCGAGGATGTTTGTGTGTGTGTTTGATGGTTGTTCATGTGTAAGAGATGATAAGAGTGATTAACCCTTGGTGGACAGGATAAGAGCGACAATTAGCCCGTAGAGCCCCAGAACCTCAGCGAAAATGAGGATAAGGATCATCCCCACGAACAGGCGAGGCTGCTGGGCTGTGCCTCTCACTCCTGCATCACCCACGATACCAATGGCGAAGCCAGCTGCGAGACCACTCAGACCGACGCTCAGCCCGGCACCAAGGTGCAAGAAACTCCTAAAGAGAGAGATAAACACAGAAATTGAAATTGAAAAAAAAATTGAAATTTATGTTTTTTTTTTTTTTGGGAACAACATTTTTTACATTATGAAGACAATATAACGTAGACAGAAATTGGGGTTTTCTCATTACTATCTAATAAAATATAAACACAATAATTACATAAAATAACATTAATAACAACAATTTACAAAAAGAACAATACCGTTACACCTCTATGTACAGATACAGTAACAGAGTCTATATATTCTCATATAAAGTTGTATATGAATATCTTTTTTAATGCACAACAATATTGTTTACACCACATTTTTTTATAACTGTTATAAGAAAAAAAAAAAAATGTATACCTGTACTCAAATTCCTTCCCTTACACAAAAATCTATAATGCAGTATACAAATACCGATTAACCTTTACACCAAGGAAATCACACACACACTGAGCTACTAAATGGGTAAATACAACTTCTATGTTTTTATATATCGATGTGTAATACCTTTTTAACTCAAAACCACCCCCTACCCCGCACAAGAAAACTTCTGCTTTTTACAATTACTTTGTACTTATTTGTCAACCCTCTACATTTAGATAATCACTCGGCTATGTGACTAAATCCTTCACTCTGGCGACTAATTGATGTCGAATAGTAGCCAATGGCTAATCACATTCTATATTTTACTCGCCAGTGTTGTGAGTGGGGCTAAGTATTAATTTAGCAACAGATTTTTTTCAACTCGCCGAACAACTCTGACTGACTCTTCAGAATTTCTCTCCTCCTCAAGCGAGCTGACCGGTGGCCGAGAAGTGGCAAAACAATCACAAATTCGTGAAAACAAATAACAATTACAAATTCAGTCCTACAAACAAACAACAATTCCATAAAGCACAACAACCATTCTAAAACATTATAACAAGTCAGAAAACACATCGACAAATCAGACATACCGGTAGAGGTAGGTATAGTTTGAGACGGCACCATTGGTTTGGATTACTCACCGCTGACTGGACGAGACCTCTGTCAATCAACGTATACAGGAAGAAACAGCCGAAGAACAGCAGAGTCATGGTAAAAAGTTCTGAGATGGTATTAAAGTAGCTCAGTTTAAAAGTATTGTATGAATTGCCCTCACTGTGGAATAAAAAATACGGGGTGTCTATTTACATTTAGTTAAGAGTGGCTGTAAATCATCAGCTCCAGTTGCACAGATGGATAAGCGCGTGTCGTTGATGATTTACAGCCACTTTTATTTAATACCATCTCCGAACTTTCTACCACGACTCTGCTGTTCTTCGGCTGGTTCTTCCCTGTATACGTTGATTGACATGTCTCGTCCAATCCGCTTCATAAGCCTCAAACCATGGTGCCGCTCAGAACGATACCTACCTCTTCTGGTTTTCTGAATTGTTGTTGTTGTTTTCTGAATTGTTATTTTGTTTTTGAATTTGTCATTGTGTTTTCTGATTTTTTATAATGTTTTCTGAATTGTTGTTGTTTTTTCTGAATTGTTATTTAGTTTTTTTTAGACTTGCATTTACAATTTGTTATTTTGTTTTCAGAATTGTGATTTGTTTTGCACTTCTCGACCACCGTAGATCTGTGCTATTTTTCAGTTCATCTGAAACACTGAATGACCAAAAAGCACCACCACCAGTCAGTTCAGTTAAAATGACTAATATGCATTCATACATGGTTATCAAGTTTAAATTCTAATGACTAAAGTTCTATCATTAAATAATACTTGATTATCATATTATAATTCTTGACTGACTGATGTTAAGAGTTTACTTTCAGATATTTAAAAACTGTGCCATTTTACAAACATTTTCATGTACAGTCATGGTCAGAATTGTTGGCACCCTTGGTAAATATGATAACAAAAAGGCTGTGAAAATAAATATGCATTGTTAATCATTTTGATCTTTTATTTTAAAAAGTCACATAAATCTAACCTTTCATTGGAAAATAAGAATTTAAAATGGGAGAGACATCTCATTATGAAATAAATGTTTTTCTTTAATACATGTTGGCCACAATTAATGGTACCCTTTTATTCAATACTTTTTGCAACCTCCTTTTGCCAAGATAACAGCTCTGAGTTTTCTCTTATAATGCCTGATGAGGTTAGAGAGCATCTGACAAGAGATCAGAGACCATTCTTTCATCCCAAATCACTCCAGGCCCTTCAGATTTCCAGGTCCATGTTGGTTGCTTCTTCTCTTCAGTTCACCACACTCATTTTCTATAGGGTTCAGGTCAGAGGACTGGAATGGCCATAGCAGAATATTCGTTTTGTGCTCAGTGACCCATCTGACCCAGTGATCCAACCATGGCCCATTATAAGATTTCCAGCATGGACAGTCGTTTTAAATTTTTCTTTGCTAATTGATAGCATCCACGAGGCCATGCATCTAAACAAGATGTCCCAGGACCTCCGGCCGCAACAATTAACACCAACAACTCCGTGGGGGCGTTCCCTCTTTTCCTCTCTTTTAAATAGCTTTTAAAAGCGGCGTGCGCAATTTACTTTCACTTTCAAATTCGGGCGTTAGCGTCAAACATGCTTGAATGCACAACACAACAACACAAACCACTTTACGTATATATATAAAACAAGAACTTTATTAACAAAACAATAAAAATACACCAGCTATAGGCAGGCATGCCTAATAGAAAATAACAATAAACTTACATAAATTTAATGCACAAACTGTATAATATTAGGAATGCCGATACCATACGTCTCCTGACTCGTACTCGTTAAATGCCCCCGATACACACGCCGATACCACACATCATGTGATAAGCGCCATATTCAAACAAAGAAACACTGACAACAGACAGCAGAATGGAGTTAAGTATGTCTACTACGAAGTATATGTATGCTATGTATATAATGTTAAACATTCAGTATTAATTCCTGTATAGCTGATGTGCGTGAGTTGATAAACAAAGCACGCTGAGTGGATTGAGCGCACAGCGGCGCAGATGCGCGAGCTTGTCGAGTGAATATATCTTTCTCACAGACCTCACTGGAAAGTTTGTAGTTCGGTCGGATATGTCAAAAAGAAGTACAACAATGCACAAGTTACTTAACGGTAGGGAGAGAGAGAGCGAGAGAGAGAAGAAGATAGCGCACGCTCACTTCTGTTGCGTGATCTTGAGGTTCACATCATTTGCAGGGCTGTACGTTAACTTTTTTTTTTTCACATAGCACTGGTGCTACAGAGTTTGAAAGTTTTGTAGCACAGGCCAAAACGTTGTAGCACAAGTATAAAACGTCTGTTATCATGTCTGAAACAAACACAAGTAATGGAGTTCATCACTTAAACAGGCACTGATGTCCCATACAGAGCACAAAAAATACAAACATCACAAAAATTGTTTTTAGACAAAGTTTTCTTAATTTGCTAAAAATGGAGTGCAGAAACATAACACCTCTTACACCTTAACAAAGTATAAAATAAAAAAGAATGGCAGACGTTTAGGCCAAAGTGAGCAAAGATAAAAATCTTGTCATTATTTTGCTTGTAATTAGAAAATAAGAACAAATAGATACATTAACAAATACCACAAATATACAAATAAAACACACAGTGCATTGTTTTTCATGGTACCGTAATTTAGCGTAACATTCAAGAATTGACTGAACAATATTAAAATAACACACTATCTACAACTAATACATCAATTATACTTTTTTTAACGCACCCTGACTGATCGTTTCCCATCAAAGCAGCTGAGTGATTTTTTTTTCCTGGTATTGTTTGTTTTATTAACATTAAAAGAATAAGTTCACCCAAAAATGAAAATTCTGTCATCTGTCTTTCAATTCTGTCATAGTGTTTAATTTTTATACCATCATTTCCTCAAGTTGCTTTACACCTGAATTAGTTTATTTCGTCTGTTGAACACAAAAGTTATTTTTGAAGAATGTGGGTAACAAAGCAGTTGCTGGTCCAAAGTGACTTCCATGGTATTTTTTTCCCTGCTGTAAAAGTCAGGGTGGACCCGCTACTGTTTGGTTATCAACATTTTCAAAATACCTTCTTTGGTGTTCAGCAAAAAATAAATTAATACATGTTTGGACAACAGTGAGGATTAAATAATGACAGAAGTTAATTTTTGGTGAACGATCCCTTTAAAATGACATTCACACATGTTTAGTAGCTACTGTCTCTTAAGAGCGGCACGGGTTCTCTATCAAAAACCCTTTTTTTTGGGGGTTTTTTTACTTTCATTTTAGCCCTTAACCAGCTGTGTTTTATTACACCTTGTGTGTTTTTTTGACAGTATTAGACGGAAATCATCGACGTGAAAGACAACTTAGGCTAGTAATCAGGTGCTTTTTGACAGGCTCAGTGTGAAAAATCGCTTGCGAACGCAAGTGAATTAAATGTTTAACTGTATTGCTTAAAGCAGCTGTAAATAATGTTAGTTTTGTGCTTGCGGCGAAGTGCAGTGGCCCGGAGAGTAATCGACCACGGAGCTAACACTGGATGTGAATGTATGTGGCGTTGTACAGTATATATTGAGATAGAAGTGTCAGAACTGCAGCTGATAGAATGTGCACTGTAGCACAATACTACGATATTGCAGATATAAGCAGATTGTGGAGACATTTTAATCGCCCACGATCAAAAATCGTCATATCGCACACCCCTAACTACCAAGTATAATCAATCTCACACACAAACAAGCACAACGAAATCTCTTCACACTATTAAGCGGCTGTGTTATGAACATGCAAAACCGTATCGCACGTGTGCTACAGTGGTAAATTCATCGCACAAACCAGTTTTTTCGTAGCATATATGTCGCAACTGTATCAGCCCGTACCGTTACCAACACGTGACGTGTAAACTCTGCTGATCACGGATTGGCCGGAGAGAATCGTCACTACCTGCATCACTGAACTTGTGACACAAACACAAAAGAACTGCTAGATTTAAATCAGCACAGCCAGCGAAGGATAGAACGCAACTGTTTTGAACAGCGCATCTTTTTTTAAGTATTCATAGTTGGGTAAATACTGTCATACTAACAGCTGTATGAATAATTTTTGGTTGATTGTAATCTATCATACTTTCTATCAAAGTTATCTGACATTATCAAGATTAATTTTTTCTGACACAGTTTAACTCTGAGTTTTTGTAATATTTTATTACCATTTTCTAAACTATAGCGATAAACTGTGATAATGTGAGAAATGTTGAAGGTGTCTGAATAAATGTTGGTTTGACCTTCTATTTGATAAATTAAGTTAACCAATTAACATTATACATACTCTTGGTTTCTGTACTCAATATTTAAACAATTTACAAATGCAATAAAATATTGTTATCGGTACTCTGTATTGGCAAGTACCAAAAATAAAATTATCGGTATCGGGTGAGTACTGGAAAAAAGTGGTATCGGTGCATCCCTATATAATATATAACTAAATAAATAAGAAACAGAACGTTTATTAGCAAAACGAGTAAGAAAGCTTGGAGGCCCGGCATACACCTTGATGTCAAATAAAATAAATAAATGACACTAAGTTTAAATAAATTAAAAATCAGCAAACAATGTGGAACCATTTAAATAAGAAACGAATGTTTAAAAAAAAATTCCAAAATCACCTTAGATAAACGGCAAAAACCAACAGGCTTTTCAAAATCCAAAATAATACCAAACAGGCGCCTTTGCATTTCGTTTCGAAACTAAATCATCCACCATCATCTTGTCTGTCTCACCTCACCTCACTCTTCTTGTCAGTTAGCTCTACTCACTCTCCTCACTGGATAAATGAAATCTGATCTGTGATGCAACTGTCATTCAACTGCATTGAGCAGCCACGTTCAGTTTTTAATTGTAGTGTCTGTTCTTTTACTGAACTAAATGATTTTTATTACTAGAAAAAAATGTAAACGACGGTGGGGGTCGGTGACGCAAGTGACGTAACCGGTGTGTAGCTTATACCGCAACACTGTCTATCGACGCCAGCCTAGCATCACGCATCATTGTTTCCTCAGCGACATTAACTAATGACGAACACACACGTCTCCCAAAATCCTGTATAATTCAACCATCCATGACGCTTCGAACTGCTCTGAAGTTTGTCCCACTTTTTGTGCCATAGGCATCAACTTGAGCCACTGTCCGTGTGCTGACGTCTGAGTCTACTGACCGCTTTGACTCCGAGTACCGCAACATTTCAGAAATGCCGTACACCCGCAAAAGTGCCAGTACACTAAAACTAAAATTAAAGAGCCCACATTGAGACTAATATATATATACTCTATGTGACCATTGACCACAAAACCAGTCATAATGGTCATTTTTTTGAAAACTGAATAAATAAGCTTTCCACTGATACATGGTTTGTTAGGATGGGACAATATTTGTCTGAGTACAACTGTTTGAAAATCTGAAATCTGAGGGTGCAAAAACAATTTTATATTGAGAAAATCACCTTTAAAGTTTCCAAATGAAGTTCTTAGCAATGCATATTACTAATAAAAAATTTAGTTTTGATATATTTATGGTAGAGAATTTACAAAATATCTTCATGGAACATGATCTCTACTTAACATCCTAATGATTTTTGGCATAAAAAAAAATCGATAATTTTGACCCATACAATGTTTTTTTGGCTATTGCTAAAATATACCCAAGCAACTTAAGGCTGATTTTGTGGTTCAGGGTCACATATTTGATACACATATCATTCTAATAATGTTCGTATCTGTTTCTTATAGCAAAGACATATAATGTAAAATTAATTTGATTTTTCAAGTTTATACCACGAGAATATCATACGAATCATAAATAAACCATCCCAATACGTAAAGAACATTAAAAGTCTCTTAATTGTTTGTAGCTCTTCAACATCCACTCGCTAATATGGTGGTTATACTTTTTGTACGCAATATATTTTATTTGTAAAACATTAGAAGTCAATCAAATGTAGTCATTAAGACCTTTTTTCCTTTAAAAAAAAAAAGAAAGAACAAAACAAAGGTAATTTTAAAAAACGACCAAACCCATTTAACTTCCTGTTCAGATACATAAGAGGCCTCTTAGTTTGTTTATATAACTCCGCACGTAGAATGCTAATATAGTGTTATAGCTAGATTATTCTTACATATAACAGATATTATATGCAGTTGTTTGATAACATTTCCAGCCACCATACAATGTGCTATTTTTTGTTTTTTTGTTCTGAGGAAGCGAGAGTGACTTGTAGTAAAATCCTAACAACAGACACAAGTGAATTGTGACTCACGTTGTATAGGAGTTGTGACAGTCTCAGAGATGTTGATTGGCAAAGTACACCCCACCAGGCCGTAGATGCACTGATACCCCCTGACCAGGGATGATGGACTTCATGATCACCCGGCCGCATCACCGACATGGCCCATGCTGTGCCACTCTTGGCCGTCCCATATGCAGCACCCAATGCTAAAAAGAGAGAAAATGGCAATTAACATGTGCAAAGAGACAAAGAGAGTGAAAACAAGCACTTATAATGGGCTAAAGTTGAATGCACAGGACAAGCACCGTTACATACCCAACTACTAACTCATTCTAACACATATGTCTAAATATCACCCCGCCAATACAACCAGCTGTCCAGGAAATACTTTGTAACCCATTTTAAGCTGAGACACTAGAGGCACAACCGTAGTTTTTTTCATGCACTGGTCAATTTTGAGATTTTGGGCTTTTTGGTTTTTCTTAAAGTGTTTTTTCAGACTAGTGCAAAGAAAACATCCAAAGTACACATGTAAGTGTTTATTTTATCACACTTTGTCTATTTGCAATTTTAAATTCCAACTGTATTACATTTAATGGCTGTTTTCTCAAGATGAGTTTTTTTCTCCTGCACTGAGACAGAAATCCCCACTTCAGTAGCACTTACATACACCAAAACTTACAATTTAATTCCTATCTATATTCTGAAGGTTTTTACAGAGGGGTTTGTTTATAGGTCATTCACATGATTTATATAGATTATTTCCTAATTTTCTTTTCCTGACTGTTGACAGTATTTTCTACAAAACAAAAAAAAAGGGAAAAAAGGGACATTCAAAATCCCTTCTGTAAAAACCTTTAATATTTTTGAATCTGGCTTTATCCAATGTTCAGATCTTTGTTCTGGAAATGTATCCAAATCCAGCCAATCACTGACTTCAACAGTATTTTTTTTTTACCTATTATGGAAGTCGATGTTTGGAAAATGTCTTCTTTTGTGTTCAACATAAGAAAGAAACACAGACAGGTTTGGAACGAAATGAAGGTGAGTAAATGATGACAGAAGAACTTTAATTTTGGGGTGCACGGTCCCTTTAATTAGATAATGGCTCATTAAAATATTTAAACAACATTTCAAACAACTGCTTTACCCTATTCACCTGTGGTGTCTTGCTTTAAAGACGTTAAAAGGCAAGGTCAGCAAAGCATTGAGGCAGTGGTCAACTGCTCTCGTTCACCGTCACATGACCACAGAAGCGAGTCCCTTTCGTTTGTAGGAAGCGAGCGAGGAGTTGCGTCAAATTTATTCGGCTCTTTCCGGGACTGAGGAACATGGCACTTCAAAATGTGATAAATGCTAAGAGTAATGGCTGTCGTTTGAGTACAGACAATAAGTGTGGCTCTGAGATAAACGTGTAGCTCGTCTTTTAAAAACGGACTGTAGCATTAGACAAGAGCAAACCGGTTTATGTTAATTAAGCAATGCATTTCGCGGCGAGATGAAAAAAACTCAATGACACTTAATCAGTCGGACGACGCTACGGTTACAATCTAGAGCAATATATGGAGGATATGAGATTATAAAATGGTGATAACAACAACAAAATCGGTCGTGTTTCCAGCCATATATGCTTAGAGGACATCAAATAAACGACGTCCTTGCGCAAACATGAACACGGGAGATCCGACACGACAGCGTCTCAAGTTGACCACGCAGGGTTCAGTGAGCCGTAACAATTTAGGAAATAATGAAACGAAATAAATAATTTATAGACATTACGTCAACTGAGTCGTCATGTGCAGTGATGGAAACCTTCGCATCTCTTCCTCTTACCAAGTTAACTGTTACAGGTGACTTACACAGCTCAGCGCGCCGTTCACAGCCACCCGCGTCGCTTAACTCAGACCATACATTCAATAAAGCATTCAAAGTGACGGAGACTCAGTTTAAGGTTAAAACGAAGCGTCTCTTACCACTGAACACCATTGCTGCGGAGGCACCCATCACTGCGAAGAAGGGAGAGTACTGGGGGCTCTGGGCGGACATTCTTCTTGCGCGTTCAGAAACCTAAAACTAAAGGCAGGAAGGGAGGAAGGCTTCAGTCTAGGAGGTTTAGGCTCTAGAGGAGCTCTGTTCTAGGTTGACAGGTCAGGGTCGGAGCGCAAGAGATGGTCACGAATCTGACAGGAGCTTGATCGCCGGCGGAGAGGAAGAAAATGGCGAGACGGAGAGCGTCACATGATCAACCATGAGTACAGGGTCCGTTTCCGCTTCTCCAGGGAGGACTTATGAATACGCAACATATTTCTTTCCAGGATTTTGTAATGACTGACTATCACGGGATCACAGAGAGCTATTTTAGACGTTTTAGTAGAATTAAATTCACGTTATTAGTTTTGTGTGAGCATTGGGTGGTTGTGTCACTTGAACGACACCCCTATTTTATAGGCGTTTTGGTATATTCCATTGCAGGATTCCACTACGATCTTTGAATGCGTTCCCAGATCATAGGAATACAGACTTGTGAACCAGTTGTTTATCTGGTAGAACTTGTTTCATTCTTTTATAACCACCAGATGGTGGTCACATATTATATGAATAAGTTTAAATCTTTTATGGCATTATCCATTTCATAAAATAAGTTCGTGAAAGTGCAGGATACAACATATATTCTGTTTTAAAAAAGCTCAAAATCCAATTGACCAGTTTTCTCAGTGCATTTGCTACAGCTATTTGTAGACCTCCATTAATAAAATTGTAAAAAGGTTTACTGAAGCATTGAAATACCAATGAAATGTTGAAGAAACTTTATTTTGACATTGAATGTGGACGTTGTATGAGGTGTACATTGTCATGTGCTAGTCTCATGACTCCTAGGCTTGGAGCTGGGGAGTCCAGAGGGGAAGTAACTTTATGTTACTCACTCTTGGGCACAGACTACTGTAATATTAAAACCTGTTAATTGATCTGTAATGTGTGTGTGTGCGTGTGTGCATGTTTATGTGGTTTATGAGGACACAAATTTGTATAATAACATGGGTATGACATATAGGTATTACAACGAGAAGGTGATTTATGATTCAAAATAATTCAGAATGAGTTTTTTTGAAAATCTAAAAATGCACAAAGTTTCCTGTAAGGGGTAGGGTTGGTGTAGGGCAATAGAAAATACAGTTTGTACAGTATAAAAACATTATGCCTATGGAGAGTCCCCATAAATCATAAAAACAAACCTCTGTGTGTGTGTGTGTGTGTGTGTGTGTGTGTGTGTGTGTGTGTGTGAGGAACATCCCTTTTAGTTGTGTGATTTTTGGTGTGAACCTAAATACTGAAAGTTGCACTCCATGTATTCCTTCCTCTGCATGTTGGCTGCTGATGACAGCCACCTGAGATTATACTACCTAATAGTAGTATAATAATAAGCGAATCATGGAAAGGAAAACATTCTTTTCTTCTATTGATTATCAAAAGAGTGCAAATTCAGTGTATACACTATATACTTTATATATACACTAGACCAGACAGATGCAAAATGTTTTAGGAACTGTTTTCTGTCTGTAATACATTATAATATCTATAAACAATAACACACCAGTTTCTTAAATATTAAAATATGTAATGCTTTAATGATACAACTAGCTGTTTGGAATTTATCTGAGTGTAATATAATAATAATGTTAATAGTAACATCACCCATGCAATAAACATGTAACTTGACATGAAAAGAACAATTAATAAGCTTAAAACCACATTAATACAATGCCATTTTTAACAAAACTAGATTAATAGCCTATACCTTTCCAGTATGTGCCAGATCTGACTGAGGAAAATATAAATCCACGTATATTTTACAAGGTGTTTAGGATGTCCCGGATGGTTGAGAATGATCATGGAGGGTTAATGTACGGGGTGCCATTGGATGTCGCTGTAATTCTTCATATTTCTTGTTTTATTGTCTACGTGGCACGCTCTCATCTGGTGTCCGGTACTGCTCCCTATTGGTTATCTGTGTCCAGCACCGCTGAAAACCGACCAAATCACTTGATCGATGTTTAAACGTCTCTTCATTCTCGTTTGTCAGTCTCGTCCGGTTATGTTAAGAGCGCGGATGGCTTGTTTGGTCGTGTTATATTTACGGATAGACAATTAAATAGCGCATTTGTATTTTCTCAAAACAACTGTAGGGGGCACTCGGATTTGAACCGGGGACCTCTTGATCTGCAGTCAAATGCTCTACCACTGAGCTATACCCCCTATCCACACTAGAATTTAGTGGCAACTAAACTAATGTAAAAATAATGACACATAAATGATTCTAGACAAAAGGCCGTTTCATCTTCACCAAGGCTCTTTATTTCGAAAATCAGTCATTTGTGAACATCCATTGACATAAAATGCATGCATTTGATAACAGTGTCAACTACACTAGGAGTTTGCAAATAGGTGTCTGCTGAGATTCTGCACAGAACAATAGAAAAGGAAAAATAATAGCCAGACAGCCGTAGATTTCAGGGTTTTGTGCTGCTGTTTCAGCCATGGCCTGTACCTTTAAGAAAAATATAGGTTCTTCTGAATAAAAGGGAAGCAAATAATAGTGTGGTGTAGGTAGATGAGAAGGAAGAGTTAAGTCTCATCTTGTAAGTGTGTCCTGCGTCCTCCTCCAGCTGTTCCTCATCTCATGTTCCCACAAACAGAGCTTCTTCCTGTACGGTGTAACAACATACAGAGCAAATATGAGCACAAGAACGGGACAGGGGGCACTTTCATCTGTGGGCACGCATAGAAAGAGGCCTAGTAATATTCTCAACATAATATATTGTGTTATTTTTCGCAGCAGGCCTGCATCCAGCTACTTTTGAAATAATAGGCGTAATTATTCATTTGTATTTTGACATTATTGAACCATAATCAAAGCCGTACTATATTTCGGTCTGCAATTCCACAATCACAAGCAATATTAACAGCACAAAGAATGCAATTTTTCCTCGATAAAATACCATTTGCAAAAAATCCATCGCCAACCTTAGAGCTCAAATCCCTCCCGAGGACGTGGATCACGCATCCGCTCTCACGACGGTCCATCGATGCTGCCGTGATCACAGCATGTAGATGATGTAGGACAGGAACACAAGGCCGATGATGGCGAAGAACATCAACATTAGGACGTCCAGCATGATGTTGGCAGAGCAGCGGGTCCAAAAGATGCGGAGGACGCTCGGTCACCCTGTAGCAGCGATAACGGCTGTGTCCGCTGGACTGGATTGGCGCACTACTGTCCTGCCTTCTAGAAAGATGCAGCAAGCAATAACTGGGGCCAAGCTCTGTAAATTGGATTCTGAAAGTGTGTCCTCTTTTGTAGGGTGCAAAATTGGCTTATTAGGAGCAAACCAGGCTGTACTATACGGAAAAATGAAGACAATAAAACCGGTCATATTTTATATGGGACCTATAGAATTTGAGTGCTTATCAGGGACAAAAGATTAAATTAGTTAGGCAGACAATTGCGTTCCATTTGAAAGTTGAGAGGGACGTGTCTGTTCTCAGGAGTTTTGACTCCAAATGCACGTTTAGATTCACACAATAAAAACCATGACTTGCATGAGGGCAAGCATTGAGTTTACACAACACATACAAGTTTTTTTGACATGAGTCATATTTCCCCCCCATATTTTCCATATTTTAGTTCCTTGTCAACAACCTTCCCGTTTATTTTTGGATGATTTGTCATTCAATAATGACCATTACTAAGAGGGAGACATTATGCTACATACTGTCATAGATTTTCCACTAAAGTGTGTAAAAGAAGAACAATCTACTTGAGCTAAATCTTGTCAGATTTATGCACTGGAATAAAAAAACAATCAAAACAAAAGTGCACTAATAAGGATTGTAGTATTTACATGAGCTAATTTGGATATTTATGCAATCTTGGATACATTTAGGATATTTAGATATCTTGTATCCCTTAATGTCTTGCCAAAGGGAAATCACTGCACTGCACAATTGTTTTACAAAGGTAAAAGCACATGAGAATCTGTATGCCATATCCATATGCTTTACAGTTTAAAAGTTTGGGGTCAGAAAGTTTGCTTCTTTTAAAAAAATTAATCATTCTTTTTTTAACAAGTTTGCATTAAATCAATCAAAAGTAACAGTAAAGACATTTATAATATTATATTTTTATATTGTTATAATATTAAGCAGCACAACTGCTTCGACATGATAATATATCTTGAGCACCTAAATAAAAACACCAAATCAGCATATTATTTCTGAAGGATCATGTGTCACTTAAGATTTGAGTAATAATGCTGAAAATTCTGCATTAAAATCAAAGGAATACACATTTTAAAATATATTAAAATAAAAAAAAAACACGTATTTTAAATTATAAGTGTATTTTGCAATATTTGTTTTTTTTTTATTGTATTTTTGATTAAATGAATTCAGGCTTAGTGAGTATAAGACACTTTTTTTCAAAAACATCTTACAGACCTCAAACCTTTGAATGTCAACTACACATAATAAATACTACATCATGTGCTGGGAAAAGTGCAATAGCTTTTCACATACGAAATGGTTATAATGTGCAGAATAAGGTGTTTGAGGGGGTGTTGTAAAGAACTGAAGAAACATTGGTGACGGTGGACTGATAAGATATTAAAGAAATTCTGGAGAATGTTTTACAGAAGAGTAAAAATCTTTGAAGTAGCAATAGTGGAAATAGTATCTTGAGAAAGCAAAACACTTACTTTGATCATTCTCTGCATCTATATTTTGGCATTTTAGAGAACAATGATCAGTAGAATCTCATTAGAGTCTTTGCACAGCAACATTGTTTCCAGTTAGAGAGAAATACATGCTAGGCTCTTCTAATTAACATTCTAATACCGTTGCTAACAATTCCGTCTGTTTGACAAACCCACTTGCCTTGGTATACAAATAGATTTTTTTATTCCACTGATATTGATAAATTGACATTAAAATTCTGTCTCATACAATACCAGCAAGGCAATGAGAATAAGCAATGATATGAGGGAAAAAACAAACAAAAACATCAATAACAACGTCTTACAGAACAGCTCTGAGATACAGTTTGATACAATGCACATGGAATGTTCCAGAACCAGAATGGAACAGAACCAATGGAATGATTAAAATTCAAAGCTAAAATTGTCCATAGAATTGTGCTTGGGCTCCTCTCTTCTCTCACTATTCTACAATGCTGTTCTGCTCCTCGCTTGCTGAGTGACTATATCATTTCTTTTTTTCCCTTTATGAAGAACAAAATACATTACTATTTCCCCGCATTTTTAAAAGCAAGAGCAGCAGAACAAAATTACACTCATATATTCTAATTATTTCTTTAAAGGGCTAGAGGAATGTGAAGGAGCTTAAGTGAATATGCACTGTAAGTATCAAAAGGCTCCGTCCTTTTCATACAGTTTTAGGAATGTCCAGTTGAAAAAGAGGAGCCTTTTCTAGATTTCAGTTTCAACACATGATGCAAATGGACGTATGGAATGACCAGAATTCTCATGATTAAGCATTGTTACCCACATCCAATGAGATGTGAAACTTGGACGATACATTACAATACAAGATTGCAAATAAGATATGAAAAAATGAAATATTATATATATATATATATATTATATAAAAATTGACCAATGACGTTTGGACCAGATTCTTTCACAAATTGTCATAGCAACTGATAAGATAAGTGTGTTGAGATGTCTGCGAAGTGCTCTATAGCAGGCCCTAAATATCTTAAAGGTCCGTGTGGTCATGTACTTTGAAGGTTGGTGTGTGCGAGTCTTATTAAGACTTAAGTGCCACTTGTGACAGCACCTTTCCAGGACTGAGGAAACACTTACTAATAAGACAAACAGCAAAAGCAAAAGACAGAGAGAAAGACATGGGCAAAAGTCATAAATCATTCACTATTTATGTGAGTGCGTATATGCGCTGTTGCTGTGTATGATTACGTACTGAACTATGTTTGTTTTGGATCATGACCGGGTCATAGAGGCTGACCCCTGATAGGACAGTTAGTGCAGGAAAAGAAGAGGAAAAAGATGAGATCTTGAAAGGTGAGATGGCACTCGGCTGATCATCTGCATCTCTCCGCCGCAACCCCCTCTTTTTCTTTTCCACCCTTCCAACTTTCTCTCTCTTATGTTCAGATGACCTCTACATAGTTAGCCGGCAGCATCCCCTGCTGGCCGGTGCGCTCCACTTTTCCGTACATCCACCCCTCATCGATCTGCTGCACGTCCATGATCACATCGCCATCCAGGAACGACACTTCGTCCTCATCAGCTGCGGTGTAGTCATACACTGCTCGGTAGCGCTTCTGCAAAGCACACAAAGAGGACAGTAAGGACTTGAAAAGAAGGAGTGTAAAGGACAGTGTGTGTAAGAGAGTATAATTACCCCAGAGCTGGGAGGAGGGGCGGCAGCGGCCTGATGCACAGGCTTGGGCTCATAGTGATAGTTCTGAGATGCTGCCGTGGGTTGATATGCTATGAGAGAAAATTGTGTTTATTTTATGGCCCATGTGGAACTGAGATTTGAATGATCATCCAGAAGAACAGACAACCAGCGAGTTGTACCTGGAGTTGTGTTTTGTTGAGGTGTCTGTGGGTGCTGAGGCGGGCCTTCCCCTCCCATTCGGCTCTTCTCAAATTCCTCATGGTACTTAATCTAAAACACACATTTTACACATATACAGTGTGTCAGAACAGACATACATAAATATACACGCAAACATTAACATTTAGTTTACTGTGATGTACTTAACGTTGTGAATTCTGCAAAATATGTCACCAAAGTGAGTGATTATCTAGCTGGACAACAGTCAAAATTGTGAGAATTATTTGTTATAAAAAGCAGATGTCTTGGAGCTGTTAAGACAGGTTGAAAATTATAAACATATGCAACATATGACACCAATTTCTAACAAAAATGTGTGCATGAATCATGAAGATAATGGCAGTAAAATTGTCAGCAAAGTATTTGTTGTAAAGAAAAAATGAAATATTTTAATTAAATTTTTCTGACGCATGAAAATGTATAATTTTATAATGTATGATAATTTGTAATGTAGCAAAGCTAGTTAAAATGTTGGCAGGACAAGAAAAAAAAAAGGGCCATCCGAAAAAAATTATTGTTTTATAGGACCAATACAAGCACAAATAAATGTAGCTAATGTGTTAAAACATTTTTAATTGATATTGTATGAATCAATTATGCAAATAAAGTTGGCATTTTTCCAAAGGTGATTGTGCAAGTTTGGAGTCTGTAAGAATTTATGTTTTTCAATCTTATGCTCAACAAGGCTGCATTTAATTAAAAAATACTGTAAAAACAATAATATTGTGAAATAATATTACAAATTAAAATAACTTTTTTTCTATTAAATCTTTTAAAATGTAATTTATTCCTGTGATGCAAAGCTGATTTTTCAGCAGTCATCATTACTCCAGTCTTTAGTCTTTAAATTCTGACACCAAACCTTTGAATGGTAGTGTATGATGACTTCATTGACAGTGTACTAAAACCAGTCATAGAGCACAATGAAGACAACCACACTGCTGTCCATTTTACAGACACACCCTCAAACTGAGAGAATCGCTTCCACAGCAGTGGGCTCTTTGGGTAAGCAGTTCAGACTGAATTAACTGTATGAAATTGTGGCAAGGAACAAAAAAAAAATAGAGTGCATGAGACATACTGATGCAGTGCTATCTCATAATTAAACCACTCAGAAAACAGTCCTTCATTTTGTAAAGTGGTGGTTTCAGCAAGAGCTTTTAATTTAATTAAATTTTATTCTGAGCCAGGGTGACAATGAATAGCAATTCCTGCACCATCCAAAAGTTGTCTCGTTAGCCATAAAATGAAGTGGTGTCTTGCTTTCATACTGACAGGAAATGACATAGCAAAAAGGAAGTTAGGTGACAAATGTTACCAGGCAACCAGCACAGATAATTCAGTGAAAAGGTGTGGTGTGAAAGAAGAAAAGGAAGGGTGGGACTAAATGCTCCATCAAGGTCAAATAATTATTACTTCTTGTTAAAGGGGATTTCAATTTTTCCTTTCTCTTTGGAGTGTTACAAGCTCTTGGTGCATAAAGAAAATCTGTAAAATTGCAAAGACTAAAGTCTCAACCAAAGAAACATTCTTTATCAAAGTTAAGACTCTGCAAACCCCCCTAAAACGGCTCGTTCTAACGCGCCCCCACATATCTACCTCACTATGTGGGAATATTTGCATAATGCGAATATATAATGTCACCCAAATGTGCACGCAAAGAAAGAGAGGCTGTTTCCAGTAAACCGCAGTTAGTGTTGAAGCAGCCATGTCAGGGAGACACTGTGTGCTTCTAGGTGAAAGCAAAAGCACTTTATTTGGCCTTCTGAAAGTAGATGCATTTAGGAATATTTAAGATTACTTACAACAGAACAGCAATGCATTTTATGGACGACCGTTTCATGAACTTGGGAGAGGAGGTAATTCTGACTTTGCTATGACAATCTGGCGCTTCTGAATCAGCGATTGTAAGTATGTTTTGTTACTAGTTTAAGTATTTGCTATTGACTGTTCAAATGCGGAGTTTTGCGCATCGTCGAGCGAGAGCGAAAGTGAGAGAGAGAGAGAGAGAGAGACAGCATCACATCACAGTAGAGTCAGCTGTCTTAACCGCGGCTTGTGTACTGCATCAATACTGTGTCTGTTCACCTTTCGGGCTTGAACTGATGATAAAACTAACAACATTATTTACTGTCTTTACATTTATTTTGAAAGATGAAGCTCGCAATTATGGTAAGGGGCGTTACATTTCCGACGAGTGCTTGCAGTGTTCGGTCAATCACAATACACTGGGTCAGCTGGCCAATCAGAGCAGACTGCGCTTGTCGGAAGGGGGACTTTGTAGAAAACGAAGCGTTTGAGAGCGGCAGGGCATAGAGGACCTACAATATTTACAGTATTTGAAAAATAATGTGTTTTTTGAACATTAAAGTATGTCAACATATTCTATTACACCAAATACACAAAATAATGATCTTTAAAAAAAGCATCATATGACCCCTTTAACCATTTATATAAAAATAAAGGAGATTAAGATCGATAAACTGTGTATGTTTCTGTTTGTTGGAGAGTAATAGATAGAGTTTGGGAAGCACAAGACAAAAAGCAAATTTAACAGCTACAAAAAGAGAAAATATGAAGCACAGAAAAGTGAGTAATATGTGAAAAGAGAGAAATACACAGGTATTGGACCTACGTTGCTGATTTGGTCTTGTGTTTTCTTGATTCTCTGCAACTCCGGTGTGTCGGCCACAACGCTGAAGCCCTTTCCTTTGCTCTTCTCAAATTCCTCCTTGTAGAGCACCTGCAACAAAAACACACACAGAAATCAGTAGCAAATATCAAAGAAATTGTAATTGTTCTGTTCATGTGTAACAGGTTCACAGGTATACTTCCCTCCTTTATATTATATCAGCATATATGTAGCTTAGTTAATGGATAATCAATTTATTTCAATGAATGCTCAGTGAAAGCAGGTGCATAACATTTAAAAAACCTTTATTTTTAACCTCAAAAGGTCAAACTAAATATTATTTTATTTTCTATTTATTTTATTTAATCTGTTTGGGTCTAAACACAGTTTAAAACCCTGATTTGTGTGATTTTGTAATTAGTTAGCAATAAATTAATGGTAAATAATAAATTTTTAAAAAATACAATAAAATGAGTAATGTTGCAAATAATGGTTGCAAACTAGACTCAATGAAGTTGTTGCGTAGTAGAGGCTACTTTGGGAACAAATGTTAGTTGATTGATAGCTACTGATAAACTTGTATTTCCCATAAATTTGCTTGTTCCTTTTTTTTCTGACAGTAATAGAGATAGCATTAATGATAATTTCACACTGAGCACAGCAAACGTGCTCGGTGTGAAAGCACGCTTAGGGGAGGGTGCAGGTGGAGGTCTGGGAGATGATCATGACTTGATTCATGCATTCTTTTAGTATTATTTCATGCATAGGAGTGCACTGACTAATGCCACAGAAACATACAGAAATAAGGAATCGATTAGAGAGTATGCGACTGCTGGCGTGTTATACCTGGCTCTGCATCTTGCTTTGCTGTTTCAGGCGCAGGTTCTCCGGAGTGTCTGCAACACTGGTGAATGACGTCTTCGGATAGTGTCTGAAATACACACAGAGACATTTTAGTTAACATCAGCATTTTGCTAACATCATCTCGGTATTTCTCCAAGCTGAATTACAAAAAAAGTATTTTTAATTATTATAATTCTCGCTGGTCTCCAAATGTTAGGCAAAACTTTTAATGCATAAACTATTTAGGTTAATTTTATTTTTATAATAATGGATTTTTCAAGTCAACGACTTAGGCTACTAGGATGCTTTTTAACCGTGATGCTGCTAAAGACAAAGATCATAAATTAGTGACCGTGAAGGTGAATGTCCGAATTCGCTTGTTGCTGATTTGTATGGGGATAGTGAAGACGCAGGAGTGTAATTTGTGCCTTGTGTTAACAAGGCAGCTTATTTGTCCTATTTTCACAGACCAACGCAACACAAAATTAGCATGACAGTGACAAACCCAACCACAATCATCCAACGCAACACAAAATTAGCATGACAGTGACAAACCCAACCACAATCATCCAACGCAACACACAATTAGAGTGCCAGAAATAATAGAACTGTAGAACAGAGAATAGAAATTACTATTACAACATTAACTGATATATTTGGTAATAAAGTCGTAATCATTTTTTAAATACAGTCTTCATAATTTAACTACAGTTTGTTAATAATGTAACCATATAACAACATAGCGTGCCACATAAGCATTTAACAGGGCTGATTCAGAATTCAGATTAATCATATTAACAACACAACAACTGAGCCCATCCAAACGTAGTCTGTTCCTGGTTACCAAAGGACACCCTGTCTGCTTAGTAAACCTCTGTATAATACACAGACACTGTGTTGCTATGGACAACCACCACATAATACAACACACGCTCTGTAAACCAACGTAAATAAATATAGACTGATCCAGCACTAACTAGGGTTGTAACGATATACCGGTATGATGGTTTGATCACGGTATGAACCTGCATGGTTATCATACCGTAAACATTTTCATATCTACTGTTTAAAAAAAATGAATGAAAAAAAAATCTCACCCGCACATATGCAACTTATTTCCACTCGGCTGCTTCACTGCATTCACTTGGCTGCTTACACGCACACGTGCAGCGGAGAAAATGACAGAGATTCTATCTAATCTCCATCCCCGTCGAAAAAAAAGTTAAAATCTGCAGTATGAGAATACATTGGATATTTAAAAAAACAAACGCGGGGTTGTCCTTGAGGACAGATCCAATTTGCAAAAAATGTGGAAGCAAGTGACTGCAAAAGCAGGCAATACATCCAACATCTTCGCTTATATTCGTGGACACCATCCCTCCGTGCAGATGAAGGTGTGTCGCATTAATAACAAGTTATAAGTTAAGGCCGTATGATTTCCGTGATGCAGAGGGAATCCCGGTGCAGCCATGAACATGGAATTTACAGTATAGGCCTATGTCACGTAAAACGCACAATCTGATGGATGGATAAATCAAAAGTAGAAAATTGTGTCTGTGAATATTTATGCGCAAAGAGTAGGGGTGTAACGATTCACTCGTTTTATCGATGCATCGATTATAAACCCTGACAATGCAATGCATCGATCTTGAAACATGGATTTTTGAATCGTCGATTTCGGACAGTATTTCGATTTAAAACGCTAAGAATCGAATGAATCGCGATTTCTATAGCGATTCAACGCTTTCAAAATATATACGCATTAAATTACTACAAGCAGGAATTAATGGAGACCTTGAACAGTGTTCATGCCTCGCATCTCTCCTTCACGCGCTGCACTATTTACAGCCAGTGACTGTCACAGGATTGCGCTCGCGCTCCGTTCGTCTCACTTTTGAGCAATTGATGTGTGATCTCTCCTTAGTACTCATGGGCAGTAATGCTAAAGTGAAGTAGTTTTACTTTTCAGTCGTTTTTCAATGGCTCTCGGTCATACCGACGACGACATTACCTGATTCGATGCGTCTGTGTGACATCACAAAACCGGCCCCTCCCACGATAGTTTGATTGACAGTAGCATTTCAGCACAGACTGGACTGGTGTCTTGTTGTAGACATGAATGACTCCTAACGATTGAGGTGTTTGTTGTTGGATGTAATAATGAACATAGCAGGCGTCATTTACTCCCGACATCTGAGCCGCTGAACGCGCAGTGGATTACATTTGTTTCTGAAGGGAAAGCACAGATCCCGATCTGCCTAAATGCGTTTAAGTTCACGCAAATCATTCATGATCCAGCCTCATCTAAAGAAGAAGTGAGTATAATGTTTTGTAATGAAATTTTGCAAATCGTATTCCTAATAATGTGCTAATTAGCAAGTTTTCACGATGAATGCGGCTAAAGTAAATAGTCCCTCAGAGAGTGTCTCAGAAGAGAGGGGCGGGGTCAGCATAGCTCATTAACATTTAAAGGAAAATGCTACGCAAACGGCTTGATCTGGAAAGAGTTGTTTTTGACAGGGTAAAAAGGGTGTTTTTTACATTACCATTGAGGAATTTTAACCAAAGTGTGTTACAGACTTTTCATTAAGACCCCAAAAAATCATATCAACTTAAATGGGCATCCTATGACCCCTTTAACCACTCCTATCCAACTGTGAATCTGCTATGAGAAAGAGGTGGAGCACCACAATAAAACCCCGCCTAGTCATATCCGTTTTTCTCGTGGAAAATACATCCACACTGAGTCAATTCTTTCTGGTCACATGGTACGAGGGTAAATTTCTGTATTTCATAAACATAATTAACATACTTGTAATCATGATAAAAGTGGGTTTGGTCACGTAGCTCTTTATCCCATAGTCTTGATAAATATTTTGGCTAGTTCATTAATATCGCCGGCTAAAAGTAACTATTCATCTGAGCGTTTTGAAGGAGTACTTTGCTACTTGTACTTAATACTGTTTTGGAACCAGATTTACTTGTAATTAAGTATTATTCAGCATGCCAACAGTACTTGTAATTAAGTACAATTTTCAGTACTCTTTCCATAGGGATGTAATGATTCACTTAACTCACGATTTGATTCACGATTTTGATTTCACGATTCACAATTTTTTTTTTTTTACAAAATGAGATTTAAGACAAATTATAAATTAAATGTGTCCTTTTAATATTGCTTGGACAAAATGCTGCACGTTTCTTAGTGAAATTGAAATATATCACTATAATAATATACTAATATAGCACTTGTAAATTATTGCTCTTTTGTTGGTTTCAATTGCTTCTTATTGTGCTCTTTTGTAAGTCGCTTTGGATAAAAGTGTCTGGTAAATGACAAAATTTAATTATAATGTAAATGTAAATAACAAAACTCAATTAAAATTTTAAAACAAGCCCCAAATCAAATAAATAAACAAATAAAATAAATCTCTTCATATAACCAAAACTAAGGCTTTGTCTGGGCTCTTTCCATTTAAAATTAGAAGCAACCACTGCATTTTAATCACGATCCAAACAAAGATGCTGCATACATGCAACATGAGCAGTTTTTAATCTAAATTACATTGCATAATTTCGAAATTTGAAGCAAAAACAGAAAGGTTTGACTTCAGTTTTGTGAAACTATGCATAAAAATATCTGCATGAAACAGAAACAGCAGACGATCTGAATGAGACGCAGGTTTTTGGTTTTCAAGCGAAAGTCAAGTAAAAGACCGCTTCTTAAACCAGAGAAGGTGAACATGCTGGTATTCTTGCGGGGGCAAAAAAAAAAAAAAAAAAACCCCCTCATGCAAGAGTCACCGTTAGTTACTTTTCTTTTGTTTTATTTTTGCCCACGTATATTGGGTTTCCTTAAGTTATGGCTTTTTTATTTATTTATTTGATTCCTCAGTGTTTGCTAAACGTTCTGTAATTTATTAGTCTGTATATAATACAGCATGTGGTGTGTGCCATGCCTCATCTTATTAGTTTTGTTAATAAACGTTTTGTAAGCTAGTTTGTCATTGTATCTTACTGATTTATTGTTGTGCTTTTTAATTAAGAATAACAATGAATCCATCTTTTGTTTCAGACTTAAAAAATGAAAGGTGTAGATGTATGTAAGCAAAACAGTGACAACAAGATGCGAATTCGAAAGTGAAAGCATCCGAAGCAAAAGAGAAACTCCCATTCACAAAATTCAAATTACAAATAATACTACTGATGATAAAGAACGGGTTGAATGTTAACAACTTTCGTTTCCATATAACTATAAACTATGATAAAAGTTAATCAGCATACATTGAATAATCCCATGCGCAAAAAAAAAAAAAATATTGCGACCAAATCATGCTCGTGCAACCAGCTGAGAAAGTTAGTTGCAAAAGAGCGCGACCAGTGAGTGGGAAGAATGAGTCTGGAGCCCTGATATGCACTATACAGAGGCAAGAGGAAAAGAAAAATACCATCGAAAGACAGTAAGGTCCCCTCAGACATACATTCATATAAACTCCTACCCCTAATTGAATCGCGATTTGTTTAGCATCTCAACCGATTTGAATCGTCACATATTTAAATCGATTCAACCGGCTCGCGATTAATAGTTACATCCCTACTTTCCACCACTGGAAAGAAGCAGATCTAGACAGAGCGACAGAAATAAATAATTTGCTAAATAAAGACTAAAATCCCCTGGTGTATTACAGAAGTGTGTGAGAATAAGAAATAAGGACCTTGAGAAACATCAGTACTCACAGAAGGGATTCATTTGCATATTTTGTATGCCAGCTGGTCATCATGACTTTATAAATGTACTCTAGCCATGTCAAAGTAGCATGCTAGGCCTGGTGGTCTGCATTACCACTGCAACTTGAAGCATGAATGGTAACCTTCTAAAAACAGGAATGCTATAAGTGAGGTATCTGACTCAAGACTTTTAGTGATCAGAAGTTCATTCCAGAGAAGTGAACTCATTTCTGTATGCGTGTATGGTTCATTGTTGTGAAAATAGGAATTTCCCTCCAATACCCTTCCACTGAATGAATGCACAAGTCAGCTACTGTGTCCGCGGACGTGACCTTTCCACGATCAACTAACACTTACTGAGACAATTGACAATCAGAAACAATTTAAAAAAAGTTATGGCCTGGTTTCACAGACAGGGCTTAGGTTAAACCAGGATTAGGCCATAGTTCAATTAGGACATTTAAGAATCTTTTATAAATGTGCCTTAGAAAATAACATTGCTTGTGTGCATCTTGAGACAAAACAATGGAACTGACATATTTTAAGAGATGTCAGTGCAAGTTTCTTTCAGGTAAAACAGCCCAGACATGCATTTTAGTCTGGGACCTAGGCTTAACCCTCGTCTGTGAAACCAGGGGTATATTAAAATTGGCTCTGTTTACTTTCTTAATGCATGCGTCTTGTCTTATTTTGAAAGTTGCATCAGTGCACGTCATTCAAAAGACAAACGTGTCTGATTTTGTGTCTTCAAAATATACTAACTTCCTCTTCTTTAGAGGCACTCTTTTTCCGCTATATTCATTTAAGCCAAGCAAGCTACTGGACACTGTCAGCTAGTTGTCAAACAGACATTGTTTTAGAAACCTTGCATTGTATCTGGTTCCACTTCAATATTTAACACCCACTTTTCATTTCATAATTCTCAATATACCAACATCTGTGTATATATTTGGTCTTGTTAAATATCTTAGTTTACTAAAATAGTGTTGCAAATGGCAATTGACGGTTTGCTTCATCCAAATATGCCTACTTCCATACTACATAATAGGTGAAAACTGTGAAAAGAGCAGCATGTCTGAATTCATAATATTCAAAATAAAACAGTAGGTGAAAAGTACTCGGAAGATCTACTACTTTGAGGAGTTGTGAATTGCAGTGAAGTGACGCAACTGACTCTGGAAGGTCATGTGACTAACAACATGGTGGATGTAGCACGTCCATATTTTATTCACACTACCCATATTAATACTAAATAAAATTTACATTTTACCAGCCATGAAGTAAGTTTCATACCAAATACAGTACCTACCAGACAGCATGCAATTTCGGAGGCAGCTTGTGACTTTAAAGCCACAGTGAAAGAATTTATTTCTGTATTATGACATTTCCAAATCAAACAGATCAGTAACACTGAACCATAATAAAATGAATTTATTTCATGGTAACTTTAGGAATATGTAGCAAAAAAAAAAGCTGACAATGAAAGCAGACATACGATACGCACAAAACTCACAGAGAGCAGAGATACTTACGCATTACAGTATGGTCTCTTCTCAAAGCCTTTGTAGTTCTTCATGTTTAGAGTCATCTTACAGACTTCACAGCTAAAGCATCCTTTATGCCAGTACTGAAAGAGAAAGACACAGAGGAATGAAGGATTAAAGCTTTAAAATGTGCTTGGTATTGGGAGGTGTATGCAAAAGAAATAGGGAAACTGTCTGCAACTGAGTTGGGAAAGAGAAAGCCAGATAAAAAGTGCAAATGACATGAAGTCCTTCAGATCCCTTAGTGTTGCTAATTCAGTCACTATGGTTGTTACACAGTCTATGCAGTTCACTCTGAGGATTAAATGCAAAAAACAATGGAGTGCTTGTTCTTTGAAAGCAACAGAGGAACCAGCACCATGTGTGACACAAAAGAAACCCAACTTGAGGTCATGTCCATTTAAAGTAAAGACATGTTTTGTTTTATTTCTGTTTGAATGCATCAATTTTAAAGACCTTCTGGCATAGACATTTTATATAGTACACCCATCTGGATCACACTGGTTGTCAAGTGGTTACTAACTGAATCACATCACCATTTTCCCAGCTTCTTGCAACATAAGGGAAAAACAGAAAGAATGATCCACAACCAAACAACAAATGATGGGAAACACCCTGACGCAACTGAGTTACTGGCCTTCAATAGCTATACACTAAAGTATGTAGCTGTAATTTATGGCAGACTTTGATTACCAGCTTCCTTAGTTAATGTTGACCATGGGAGTGTTTCAGTGATAAGAGACCACACACACACAGAAAATGGACTGGGGGGACTGACCTGACCCGCTACCCTACATTCCATCTATGCAGCCAGTCAAGCATGCTAACTGCAATGCCTATAATTTAGATGGTATTTTTGTCTTTCTATATCCAACACTTTCTTACCAGTCAGCTGGAATGTAGTAGTTGATCACACGTGCTTGTGAGCAACAAAATCATGCATCTATTCTGCACTACCAGGGAGAAGATGCTGCTAGCAAACACTTGAGCAGAGATTCCGTTCATAGCCAAAAATATTTACACACTTACTTCAAAATGCTTTTTAGGTATTTAGTCTGTTGCTAAAGGGTTAGAAAAGAAGAAATAGGGAAAATATAAGAAAACAGAACAGAAGAAACACACGAGGGAGGATCTGTAGAGAGGTATGAAAGATTCCTTGTCTATTTCAATGGAATACACATTAAAAATAGCTTACAATAGTATAGCACACTGTATTTTACTGATGGATAAATATAAAGCAGTATGCAATGATCTTATCTATCTTATGCTCACTGAGGCTGCATTTATTTATTTATTCAAAAATATGGTAAATCAATAATACTGTGAAATGTTATTACCATTTAAAATAACCGTTTTTTAGTTTAATATATTTTAAAATGTAATTTATTCCTGTGATGGTAAAGCTGAATTTTCAGGTTCATTACTCCAGTCTTCAGCGTCACATGATCCTTCAGAAATCATTCTAATATGCCATTTTTTATCAATTTAACGCCTCCTAGCTGAAAAAAAAGTATTAGTTTCTAAGAATAAAAAAAAAAACTTACTGGTTTAAGTTATTATTTTACAGTGTTTTTCTTTTTGAAGCTTGACAGTCACTATCCACTGCTATTGTCTGGAAAAGGGCTGTCTGGACATTTTACTAAACTTCTCTTTCTGTGTGCCACGCTAAAAAATAAATAAAAAATTCCTATGCTTTTTGAACATGAGAAAGAGTATATATTCATTTTGCCACATAAGTACTACCCCTAGACCACCTCTCTTGGGTGCGGTTCTTCTGAGATGTTCTCCAGAGTGACAGCTGATGCGCTCAAGCACTGAAGCAGAATGACAAGCGATGGTTGGCCTCTCTTCAAGCTGAGGGAAGCGTCGGCATGCCTCAACAACACAACAGTAAGAAGCAACTTATGCGAGGCCTTTCCTCCAGGCAGTGAATGGGAACCAACTTGTGTAAGTGTGTGGGATCAGTGCTGGTTTTGACAACATTTGTGGGAGGTGTGTGCCACCAAACGCCCCCCACGTTTATTTGACAAACTGCACGTCTCATTCACGCACTATAGGTCTGTACATTCATTCCTCAAGCTGCCTCGTTCAAGGCCAATCGATTAATGTGCTTTTAACGTCCATTACACGCGCCCCAGTTTCTCTCCCTCGCAAATACTTGCGCAGCATGGAAATAAAAGAAGGCGACCCCACCCTCTGGAGCATCTAAAGCAATTCAAAAACTCAAGATTGTAGCAAACTCAAAACGAGAGCGATAAGAATATGGGTTAAGAGGGGGTGGGGTCTGCATATCAAGCATTTCACAAGCGTGTCGAGCAGCAACACTTCCTCTGACCAATTGGTAAACATGTTGTATAGATGTGCACATCGTGTAAATGCAAGGCCCCGACTAGAACTGCCGTGAAATTTCATGAATGCATGTAACATTTTCCCTTAAATCGCATGTTTGTTTTTTTTTAATTTACAGGCCTCAACGTTATACACCCGCGAAGTTGCACATCTGCAAACCTGGCTGGATAACAAAAAACGAGACAGATCGTGTACAGCCCAACCGGTTACTATAAGGGTGCAATATTCACGCCAGGAAACGCTAGGTTTTGACACTACTTGTGCTGTTTTGGGTTTTTCGGGTCCGTCCATGTCGCCCACAGGACAGACAGACTGACACGTCATAAACAACCCTCCTCCTCGCGACCGAGGCCACGAACAAGCTGCAGCCGTTGGTTTGAAAAATAACGACCGCGCCGCACATTTGTCTCGATATCACACGATATTCACACGCAGACAACTGAACAAACGATAAACAACTTGTAGCGTGCTGTGAAGTTAGCACAATCAAGGCTTTTCATTACTAGTCCGTTCGCTTGACTCGTTTCCGCTCTGCCCGCATTCCCAATAACGTTAGTCACCACATCGGAAATGGTCTCTTTTAAGCCACATCTTTAAAAATCTGTATTATACACAGCCAGAGCCATATATACCCCGTTCTCACAGCCAGAGGTGTAAACTGTGCTAGCGTATGCTAAGTTTCGCTTAGCCTTACCTTGTCAAGGCAATTCACTTTTTCCGTGGGATACACCACTCGGTTACATCTGCTACACAGTGGATTCATTTCGGAGGAATTGTACGGCGACGGAATGAGATGAAGAAACGATACGCGGAGCACTACTGGGTTGGTAACGCGCGAGGTGAGGATCACTAGCCGTTAATGAGTCCAGCTCGCACCGCTGGCTGTCAGCGAACGAATCAGACACGGAAGGCGCGCTCACGGCACTGCCGCTGTATCCTGCTGCGCGCTCCCGTGCCGAGATAAGCGGAAGACTTTCACTCGCGAGTATTTCCCCAATTCTTTATCATTTGAAATGAAAAGAACCGTCTTGCGCATGAGTTAAATGACTATAGCTTATCTTAAATCGCGCTTATCTTCAGCTCGACCTGCTTTTAAACCCAAAATCATCAACCGGATGTTACCGATAGACATATTTGGGAGTGTACCTGCCCTCACACTGCCTATTCATTCAAACTATCACCTTTTAGAATAAACACTGATAACGAAGCGTTTTAAAATGATGTGCATTCAGCATATTCAAACTTCTGAGTAATACTAAAACGGCGAAGCACTTTTATGATCGTGGCGTCTTTGCTGCCGTTTGTTCATGTAAATCGGTTTTCACACAAGCCGTGTTCACATTCTCTCCAAAGCAGTGAAACACACCATTGTTTCAGTTTCGAATCGGATGCGCCAAAAATACTTTAGCATCACGTTTTCAGCTTCTGTCGCCCTTTGTTCGCGCGACACCAGGTGGCTAAATGTGCAACTGCATACATTTCTGTGCAAGAAGGCCTACATGAGCGTTTCATCTCATCTGATTGACATCTGTCTGTTTTGTTGTTGTCATACCCACGGTTTAATTAATTGTATAGCTCAATGTATAGTAAACGTACTGCTCAGATGTCTGTAAAGCTAATTAGCTTCACTATAACACATATATATTTTCATTCGCATATTCCTGATGTAGGGGAGGCTGGGGCTAGCTGTCACACAGGGAAGTTGTCACAATGGCTATATCTCAGTAACTATAAGGTTATTGTTTATTAGACAAACGTGTGTTGTCTCCTAACTAAAATTTCAATTGCACTGTATTTTTGTTATAGCTGTTGGCTAAACAAGTGAACGCAATAACACCACACTGATATATACATTCACTGATAAACATGTCAACTGTGTAATGAAGGTAGATATTAACTGTGTACAGATATTTATTTCAGGACATGGGTATGTTTCATAAATGTCACAACATTTTATAGGGAGATGGTGCCATGAGATTTAATTGTTCTAAATGTATACAGGTTATTAATTACACAGTAAAAAAATCAGGGCTTACATTTACATTTGTCTTGGGCAATATTGGTGGGATTTAGGGTTTGGGAATTTGTTTATTATTTTATTATTTATTTAATGTTGCCAAGATTTAGTGACCAGTGCTGATATATCCTGACCTGGAGGATAATGTATGACAACTAGCCCCGGTCCCCCTACCTGGAAAAAAATTACAGTCATAAATAGACTCTACATATGGCAATGCTATTGCATAATATCGTTGTACTGTATATCAGATTTCAGATTACTTTGTGGCGTCAACCACATTTAAAAAAACAAACAAACAAAACAAAACCCTGATTATTTATGGGTATTGCAGCAGGAGGAGAGCACGCAGCTATAGGCTCAGAGCTCACACTTGTATACACACCCATTATACACACAATGTGCTTGAGCACACACTAACCAACCTGTGAAAGCATCACCTGTATCATGTTATCATAAATGGGGGTATAGCTCAGTGGTAGAGCATTTGACTGCAGATCAAGAGGTCCCCGGTTCAAATCCGGATGCCCCCTGTTTTTTTTTCAGATCACTTAAAAATGAAGAGAACCCTCTAGTAGTGGGTTTTCAAACAGAGTTTGGGGATAACATAGGCCAGACGTATGAAACCTGCCATGAATATCACCTAGAAATAACACAGACAGGACCTGGTTACCACAAAAACAGATCTGGAAATCAGTCATGGCTACATGAAGCTTTTCTCACTTTTTAGATTTTACATAAAAAGTTGTGAAACTCAAACCAACTATTAGGTGTTTTGGCCAACAAGCACAATAGTAGAATTATAATGAAATGGTTGCACAGGATCGAACCCGGGATCAACTGCTTTGCAAAAAGAAAACAGGTACACGCTAACTCACTGAGCTACATACAGCTATCAAGACCGACGCACAACCTAATCTGATGAAAGTCTCATGAAGTCAAAGTCTCTACTGTATTTGGAGTGGAATGCGTGTAGTTGTGTACTTAGCCACTAGATGTCGCCCCAAACAAAGGTGAAGCCATAGGCGAAACAGATCAATCATCTCTCGCTAATTATCATGAATCTAGTGGAAGGTGTGACTATTATAACAAATAGACGACATTTTGTAACATGGTCACTAATCTCTCTTTAAATCACTTTTTTTTAGCATAAACTATTGATGTGGCCATACCACAGTAATCTGAATATGGCTGTCATTTGGCTATTTTCGTTTTTGAGGACAATGCAGACTACTGCTCAGTAATAATCTATCTATCTAGAGGTTTTTGTTTGTAAATCTAAAGGCTGGAATACAGTGCACGACTTAAAATCGACTTCAAAATAGATTAGAAAACACTATGCATTACACACTTGTCGACTTTGTAAATGGTTAGAAAAACTGCACGTGCAACTGAGGACCACACACTACTAGACTTTCAAGTTGTTCTGAACACAACAAACTCACGCGGAAACACTCGCCTGGTTGCTAAGAGACACGCGCGTGACAAATGAAAACAGTATGTTCCCAAAAAAAAAACGTTCCAAAGGTTCAGGAAATAATGCATATGTAGGCTATGGTTTAATGACAAATGTATTGGTTGATAATACATTGGCATAACCACACATATATTGGTTTAGATAGGTCTACATCGATTGGCTCAAGTAGCCTATATATTGGCTTCCCATACATGTTTGATATCATGTTTTATATATTCATAACTTAAAAGTCGGAGTCTGTGCCATCAACATGCACTGAGATTTTCTGTGAAATCCGTTAACCATCAATCTGTCGACTCCTCGGGAATCCGGACTGAAAATCAGGGTAAAAGTCTTGTAATCAATGTATTCCAGCCTTTACGGTATCGTTCTTGTGAATTGTAATCACAGAACAATGTTTTAATGGAAGTTGGTTTCCTCATGCTTAGTGTGATTAACTCATTCTAGCACCATGCAAATTTCCCCCTTTATGGTCTGCTAAACTCGATACATAACTACATTGGAAACGCATGATTGACAGGCCTACAGGGATCAACAGCTTCCTGACAGACAGGCAGGAGCTAGTGAGGCTGGGAAAATACACATCCAGCACCCGTACGATCAGCACTGGAGCTCCTCAGGGTTGTGTTTTCTCTCCACTGCTCTTCTCCCTGTACACCAACGACTGCACCTCTAAAGACCCCTCTGTCAAGCTCCTGAAGTTTGCAGACGACACCACACTCATCGGCCTCATTCAGGACGGTGACGAGTCCGCTTACAGTCAGGAGGTTAAAGAGCTAGCTGTCTGGTGCAGTCTCAACAACCTGGAGATCAACACGCTCAAAACTGTGGAGATGAACATGGACTTCAGGAGAAACCCCCCTGCACCCCCCACTCACCATCATGGACAGCACTGTGACTGCAGTGGAGTCATTCAGGTTCCTGGGCACCCCAATCTCTCAGGACCTGAAGTGGGACACTCACATTAACTCCATTGTTAAAAAGGCCCAGCAGAGGTTGTACTTCCTTCACCAGCAGAGGAAATTCAATCTGCCACAGGAGCTGAAACAGTTTCCTCCGCCATATGAATCTGTTCTGCACTTCCGTAACTGTCGGTGCAGCTAGCTCCCACTATGACCTCAGAAGATACAGAGGGCTAGGTCCGGACTGCTGCGCGAATCAGTGGTACAAACCCTTCATTATCTCCAAGATATGTACTCTATCAAGAGGGAGCAAAGGGCTGGCCATAAAATCCACTCTGACCCCTCACACCAGAAACACTCCCTCTTTGAACTTGTTGCATATGGGCGGACGCTACAGAGCCACTGCGACCAGAACGACCAGAAACAGAAACAGTTTCTTCCCTCAGACCATCCCTCTCATGAACATTGCAATAACGTGGAAACACACACATTTATTTAAATCCTACATTAGTTATCTAAAGAATTCATACTCAGCCTACACCTTCAAAGTTGCACATAATATTCAGTACATGGTACATACAAAAACAAAAAACTGTCTATTGTTATATAGCTGCCACACAATTGTCAATTTATATTATTGATTCCTTATTTACTGTGTTCTATTTTTATGTTTATTATCTGTGTTTTTTGTTCTTCAATGTCATTGTTACCATGTGGAAGCTTCTGTCACGAAAACCAATTCCTTGTATGTGTAAACATACCTGGCAATAAAGCTCATTCTGATTCTGATTCTGTGACTGCCCTGTGAAAATGGCACCTGTAAGATGATATCTTGTCTGGGGGTATAGCTCAGTGGTAGAGCATTTGACTGCAGATCAAGAGGTTCCCCGGTTCAAATCTAAGTGCCTCCTTTTTGAGTTCTTCTTTATTATAATCAGGTCACATGGTTAGATGGCAAGAAACCAATATGCATATAACTAACTGCAAACCATAACAATAATATAGGCCAAGAACCTGAAGCCTTCCATGAATCTTCATGGCCATATAATCTCACCTACCAGTAACACGTATACAGGGCCTGCTTACTAAACACACACCCTGACTACATAAGTAATTCTTTTATTATTTTGAACTCACCTAATGACTCGGCAGAAGCAGAAAGCAAGGATAGACTGTCAACAAATCTACTCATTCAACAAGCCCACATTGTCATCAGTAGGATCTCCCATTGATCCCACAGACACACATTTTAAATAATGAGACATGCAAATTTAAATGACTGTTATCTATTGATATTTACAATAGTAAGTAGACTACATTTATTTCATCACCACAATACCAGCACATCAAGTAATTTACACAGGTCTGTAGGCTGAAGTACTATTTAGTATTAACAGCATTTTATATTTATTTGTTTGTTTAATATTAAAAGGTAAGGTCACAGATTAAAATCATGTACATGTCTCTGTCATTTCTTTAAGCATATATTGAGAAATGCTATCCCAATTTTGTACTCAACCTGACTGAGGCATTTTTTTTGTGCTGTACTGTAAACTCATATATAAAAATATGTATTTTTACCATTGCACCATTCTAAACATGAGAAAGTTTTTTTTGCACCTACATAAAGATTTACCAAATTTAGCACATCACCTATAAAGGGGTGCAAATTAGATCTCACCTTTGTGATGCATAAAAAACAAGTTATTTTGAAACCTAGATTAAAATAAATAATTGGAGACAGATTGTCCAATGACAATGATATATATCTTACTGAATTTGCAAATCAAAATGCACACAACATGCATAGCAAATAGATATTCATGTCTTCGGTTGGCTTTAGTATATGAATCTATAAAAAGAGGGGACAGATTAATGATCTGAATGATCAATGCAAAGTGAGCTATAGTCAGCTTTTGTTTGATCTGATAGTGCACAATGTACAAACACAAACATTCACATACACATTCTCTCTCTCTCTCACACAAATACGAATACCGAATGGGGGCAGGCGACCAATGAGACACTAACGTCTCCAGGTACGTTCTGGTATCCAGAGTAAGAGGATGAAGTGCGTTCCTCCAGGATTTCAATGATTGAAGATATCAGCCCAGGCCGAGAGCTGGATCAAAGTCTTAAGCATGGATGACATATAACGCCGTGATATCCTACATATTGCACAGCATCAAAACAGTCAATAATAACAGCACAGTCAAGAATAACTTAAAGAGATTGAATGGACCAAGCCCAGGAGGGGCCGATTGGTGGAGTGGTATCACTCTGATAGGACACGGTAAAAGCCGGCTGACGGCTAATTTCCAAGGCTACCACACGGCCCCCCGCACTTGAGCGACCACACCGAGACAATGCCAACTCACCGAGATGTAGTTTGTGTGGCACATTGTCCGACGCTAACACGGAGGCAGCAGGCGCACGAATCAAAGCAGCTGATTCAAGAGCTAGAGGGATCGAACCCGATGGGGGCAGGGGCGCTCATCGTACACTCGAACCAGGCGGATTGGGATCCTGCTCATCCTCTGAATTAGGAAGAGCTAGCAGGGTAATGACTTGTGCTCTGAATGGAGTGGAGAGCACTTTAGGCACATAGCCATGTCTTGGTTTGAGGACAACTCTACAGTCGTTAGGCCCAAATTCAAGGCATGAAGAACTGACTGACAGGGCATGTAAGTTGCCCACTCACTTGACCGATGCTAAACCCATTAGGAGGATGGTCTTAAGCAACAGGGGTCGTAAGTTGGTTGGCTGGAGCGGCTTGAAGGGAGGGGCCCGCAGGACCCTGAGGACTATGGATAAGTCCCAGGTTGGCACAGTATGAGGACGAGCCGGATTCAACCTCTGAGCTCCCAACAAATAATTTAACGACAAGGTTGTTCCTGCCGACTGAGTCGCCAGCAACTGGAGCATGGTTCGCCGGCATGACTGCCACATATACTTTGAGCTTGGAAGGGGTGTGTCCCTTATCCAGCAGCTCTTGCAGAAAGGTTAACGCGGATATAACATGGGTCCTTATTCCATGCTGCACACCAGTCAGAAAAGACTGACCATTTAAGGGCATAGAGGCATCTCATAGATGGGGCTCTAGCCTCCAAAATGGTATTAGTCACTCTTGTGGGGAGATGTGAAGACTCCCGTCGAGGGGCCAAACATGAAGGCTCCACAGCTAGGACCGGGGATGCCAAATCATGCCTCTCGCTTGAGAGAGAAGGTCCATCCTCAATGGTATCAGCCAGGGGGCTGCCGATAGCAGCTGAATCAACTTGGGGAACCACATCTGATTCCTCCAGAGTGGGGCCACCAGGAGGATCCAGCACCTGACTTCCCTGACCCGTCTGATGACCTGAGGAAGCAGGGCAATCGGGGAGAAGGCATACAAGTGAGTGCTGGGCCATTTGTGGGACAGGGTATCTTGCTGCTTTGAGAAGTAAATTGGGCAGTGAAAGTTGTCTTCTGAGGTGAAGAGGTCCACCTCTGCCCTCCTGAAGACAAACCAGATCATTTGTTTTCCAAGGGGCCACAGCTCTGATGCAGTGGTGGGTTACCTTGAGATGAAAACGTCCCAGGTGCCAAGCATGGCTGGGTGACAGAGAGCTCTTGGTTAAACTGATTTTTAGCTCAAGCTGCTCCAGGTGGCTGAGCAACAGTGAACTGTAAGCAATGAGTTCCTGTTCTGATCTGACAAGCCAATCATCGAAGTAATTCATAATGCTGATTCCCATCTGCCTCAGAGGGGAAAGAGCTACGTCCACGCACTTCATAAAAAGTTTACAGGGCCAGAGACAGTCCACATGGCAGGACTGTATATTGATAAGCCACCCCCTCAAATGCAAATCTCAAGAACGGTCTGTGATGAAGGGCTATCTGGATGTGAAAGTAAGCATCTTTCAGATCGACCGATAAAAACCAGTTCCCGGGGAGAAGTTTGGCTTGGAAAACGTGGATCACCACCATCATGTGCAGCGTCATCTTTGGAGCACCGCCATCATGTGCAGCGCTGAGCCAGTCTAGCCAGCCGCTGAACAGTTTGTCAATGCCGGCCATCAAGTCTTTGAGAGGAAGGACCAGGATCCACTTCAGGACATGCCCATTCCTCTGCATCCGAAGCTGTCAGCGACATCGGCAACAGCTTCCTCTTCTGATCAGGCAAGGGGCACTGAACCTCACATGAGAATAAATCTGGCGAGTCAAAGTGCTGCAGGGAGACTGAAGCACGCTGGACCTGTGCCAGTGTGAGATCATTCAAACCTGGGAAATCCATCCCTCTGCCCTGCTGTTTCTTTCTTCGAGGCTCCTGGGAGGGGAGAAATGGGGGAGCAGACTAAGGAGGACTGCCTTCATCAAAGAAGGCAATCCGCGACCGAAGCAGGGCGAGACTCATGTTCTAATGTCAGTGAGAGCAATCCGTCTCGATTAGCGCTGCCTCAGCGTGGGTGCTGCTCAGGCACACAACACACTCACCGTGCCCATCTGAGTCCTGCTTCATCCAAAAACACTGAAATAAGAGGAAGAGCAAAACACATCTTACAACAAATGGAAAAGTTGTCTTTTGTGGTGTTTTGTCACTTTCTCCATGACCTGTTTGGAGAAATCTCAAAGTTGAGCCTTGTGCTTCAGAAGAACTAACTTATTCTTCCTCAGGCTAAAGCAGCTATTGATTCCTGTGTTTGTACAATCAAGGGAATGAAGGGCAAACCAGTGAGAAATGGAAAGTTGGAGGAATTTCTGATTCACAGAGTCACACAAACTTAAATTCAGTTTCTCAGCATGAGAATGTGGTGCAGTGCAGGACAAAGCTCAAAGAGAAAAACAGGTCAGAAGGCAGAAGAGAGCAGCCTCATCTGACTACATGGGCATTTCATTTTAAAACATACCACTGACAGGCTGTGATCTCTCAGGTTTCAGTGAAGAACTAAACCACCTCATTAATGAAACTGTAGACATTACAGTTAAGGAACTTGAAAGGAGGTTAACAGCACACAGCACAAAAACACACAAGGGACAGAGATCATTCGATTCTTCTCAATCTTTTGTCATGATTCTTGGCCAGACGACATCTACATTTATGGAGAAAATGAAATGAAAATGAAAATTACACACTGCTGAAATGGTATCAAGACATCTTTCTGAAAAATAGATGTGACATCAGTGCTGTACAGGCAGAATGGAGATTGCTGAAAACCCTTGTAAAATTACAGTTTTCAGATAAATCCTCAGTTTTCAATGTGTGGGAAGTACTACTAACAAAAGAGCCCTACTGCATAGATTTCCAGAATGTTTTGCATCTAGTTGAGATAATGCTTGTTCTACCAATTTCAGCTGCTCAGTGTGAACGTGGCTTTTCAACTCAAAACTGAAGACTGTAGTTCATAAACTGGAAATGACATGCAGTTCCCAAGTGAGCTTCAATTCCCAGAACCTTCACAAGATGAAAATGCTGAAACTGTAAGAAGAGGAGAGAGACACACACAACAGGATGACTAAAAGTAAGTGATTTAAAAAAAAATAAAGGGTTAGTTCACCCAAGAATTAAAAAAAAGCTTGTGTTTTACTCACCCTCAAGTCATCCTAGGTGTATATGACTTTCTTCTTTCAGACGTATGCGCAGCGCTGACCTCATACGTCATCAGCCCGGAGCTGCTTCCGTGTACAACTGTTGGCACAATCTACATTAAAGTGATTATTACGTTTTGAATATGGATACTTTTCTTACGAAAACGCATCGATTCGCTACAGGAGACCTTTGTTTACCCCCCGGAGCCGTGTGAGACACTATTTTAATGGATGGGCACTTTTTATTTAACTTCTTTTGGACTGATGCATGCAACACTCGCTGAGTGGCATTAAACAGCTTGAAAAATCAAAGACAATTTTTAATATAACTCAGACTGGATTCGTCTGAAAGAAGAAAGTCATATACACCTAGGATGACTTGAGGGTGAGTAATTTATGGGCTAATTTTCATTTTTGGGTGAACTAACCCTTTAAGTTCATTGTTATGTGGCTCTTAAAAAAATTATTTGGTGCCTGTTTTCTTCCGCTATAGGAGCCAATGGCTTCTTAACTGATTTTTTTTTTGTCTGAGCCCTGTTATATACACATTCACAATGTGCTTGAGCACTCAGTAACTAACCTGTGAAAGCATCACTGTGCCATGTGGTATAGCTCAGTGGTAGAGCATTTGACTGCAGATCAAGAGGTCCCCAGTTCAAATCTGGATGCCCCCTGTTTTTTCCAGACCACGTAAAAATGACCAGAACCCTCTAGTAGTGGGTTTTCAAATAAAGTTTGGGGATGACATAGGCCAGATATATGAATCCTGCCATGAATATCACCTAGCAATAAAACAGACAGGACTTGCTTACCATACAATATATGAAGCTTTTTATCGCTCTCTTTTTTTAGATTTTACGTACAAATTTGTGAAACTCAAACCAACTGTTGCTTGTTTAGGCCAACAAGCGCAACAGTAGAATTACAATGAAAATATGTGAAGGGTTGCACAGGATCGAACCCGGGATCAACTGCTTTCCAAAAAGAAAACCGGTTCACGCTGACTCACTGAGCTATATTCACTTATCAAGACTGAGGCACAGCTTAATCTGATGAAAGTCTCATGAAATCAAAATGTCTTCTGTACTGTATTTGGAGTGGAATGCGTGTAGTTGTGTACTTAGCCACTAGATGTCACCCCAAACAAAGGTGAAACAGATCACAGAACAAAGTGGCGGTTCTGGCTTGTATGGTAACCAAGGCCCTGCCACCCCTAAATAAATTTTGCATATATATATAGCCTATAATCACAAATTCAGGCAAATAAAATAAAAAAACGCACAACTGTACAGCAAATGTGCGTATTATAACCAATCACAAACGATTCTGTTGAGCTTTTGAATGCAATGGCCAATCAGAAGCATTCAGATGAGTCATCGCTGAAACGCCTGTTTCGTTGAGTGTGCAAATTCAATGACTGAATTCTGCCCTCTTGTGAATTCTCTCATCAATAACAACAAAGTGCAGGTGTACGTACGAAGCAAGTAAGATATTCATTTGACAATGTAGACAGCTTCACTGATTATAACGGGAGTTTTTTTGAGAGTACTTAAACTCTCGCTAGACTTACAGTGACAATGTTCTATGAAAAAAACAGCATATGCTGGTATGTTTTGAAGCTGGGATGCTGGTTTGAGCTGGTTTAAACTGGTTCTTTGCTGGTTTAAACTGGTCCTTAGATGGTCATGTGCTGGTCTTAAGCTGGTCGGATCAGTTTAGGACCAGCACATGACCAGCCAAGGACCAGTTTAAACCAGCTAAGGACCAGCATAAACCAGCAAAAGACCAGCTTAAACCAGCATCCCAGCTTCAAAACATACCTAACCAGCATATGCTGTTTTTTTCAACAGGGTGATTATGTAAATGGTCTTGTCGATTCGGGTTATTAATTTAGTTGCTTTTTGAATAACTGAGGAAATGTAAGCGTTATTAGTAGCTTACAATGTTTTTATTAAATTGTGATCAGCTTAAATACAAATTCTGCTGTATTAAAAATACAATATGCAATAAATGCAATATATCATATCATATCATATATCATAACTTAAATGAGCAAAGAGAGAATGTTTCAGCTGCAAACGCAATGGAAGCCGCATCTGTTGCGAATCAGAGTATAGCCTTTGTTCATCCACTGTACAGAAGAGATCTTAAAATAATAGGACAAATTGGAGAACCAAATCAAAAGGATAAACTGGCATACACTAGTTTGGAAAGACAAATTCAGAGGGCGTTGAAAAAAGGATATGATGAAGGAGAAGTAGTTGAAGCTGTTATTCAAGCCATAGCTCCAGGAACAAAGCTGAAGAGTTACCTTGAAAGCAGGGTTGATTTAACATTACAAGGCCTCAGACAGATACTATGGACTCATTACATTGAAAAGGATGCTACTGAGCTGTACCTCTCCCTCACGCACGCTGTTTAAGCGCCAAAGGAAACCCTCATACAGTTTGTGGCGCGAGCTATGGACCTGAGACAACAAATTGTCCTCGCTTCAGAAAGAGTTAAATCTGGATTGAAGTACAGTGCAGAACTAATTCAAAATCAGGTCCGCAGGTATCAATAGTGGGAACAAACTGGAAAAGTAGGAGTTGCTTGAAGAAGCAACGTTGGAACTCTCAGCTGCAAATGGAACAGATATTCCGTATGAAGGGTGGATGGAGATTGAATTCACCTTGTGCAAGGATGCGATAGCTGGGATGAGTGACAAACCTATGCTGGTTCTGATCCTGGTTGCCAGCTGTGACATTGACATTGACAAGAATTAGCGCTGACAAATGATCCATCTGGAGACTGCACACGCTCAGGTTACATGATAAAGAGGCTGTGCTCAACAATGGTGGTAGGACGCAAAACTGCAAGGGCTGTTCTATCTGTTTTTAAAGAAACAGAAGTCTGAAGCTCAACCCCACACAGTCAGGGTAGGCAGGCGGCCAGTGACCATACCCAAGAACATAGTGATGGCAGTGCATTGCAGTTGGTTGAATAAGAGGGTGCTAAGTGCATCACCGGTAGTGTTGGAACCGAACTATGAAGCACCCTGGCCAACAGGCCTAGTGGTCAGAGAACAGTTAATCTATCTACCTGCAGATGATGAGGGTAAAATAGAGGTCTCTGTGGAAAATCTAACAGATAATGATATCACACTGGGCAGTTGCACTACACTTGGCTGCTTGCACAATGTGGATGCTGTCTACCCACTGCAGACAAAGCCTACTGAGGATCAGAGCTCAAGGATGTCAGACAACAGTGTCACCTCACCCGTGCAGCAGCCCTGTCATGGGCCACAAGCTGAGCCCTGGGATCCACCTGTGGATCTGAGCCATTTGCCAGATGACCAGCGAGAAAAGGTACAGCAAATGCTCAGAGGGGAATGTGATGTCTTTGCAAAGGATGATTGGGATGCAGGATGCATTAGAAATTTGGAGATGGACATACAGTTAAAAGACAATGTACCTGTACAGAAAACATACAATGCAATTCCTAGGCATCTCTACCAAGAAGTGAAGACACACATTCAGGATCTACTCAACCGTGGTTGGATACAGAAGTCCTGTTCTTCATATTCCTCACCTGTCGTATGCATCAGGAAGAGAGATGGGAGTCTTCATCTATGTATAGACTACAGGCTGTTAAACGGGAAGACGTTGCCTGACCGTCATCCAATTCCGAGTATACAGGAGATCCAGGAAGACTTGGGAGGTAACTCCTGGTTCACGGTGTTGGATCAGGGGACGGCTTACCACCAGGGCTTCATGAGCGAGAAAAGCAGACCCTGCACCACATTTATCATGCCCTGGGGGTTGAACGAATGGGTGAGGATCCCGTTTGAGCTGACTAACACCCCAGCATCTTTTCAACGCTACATGGAGGGATGTCTGGGAGACCTCCGAGATGAAATCTGTGTCTCGTATTTGGATGATGTCTTGGTGTTTAGTCCCAGCTTTGAACAGCATGTCCACAAAATGAATCCCAAAGAGGTGTAAGCAGTCCAAGAACTGAAGCACGAGTCTCCAACCATTGTGCGAGGGGTGAGAAAGATGATGGGTTTCCTCAGTTATTACAGAACTTATATACCAGACTTCTCTAGGGTGGCTAGACCCCTTTATGAACTCTTAGCCAAGCCCAAGTCTGACCTGAAGCAAAGCCAAAAGAAAAAGGGGACTGGCCGAAAGTCTGTTCAGCTGCCACCGTCCCACCCAATTCAGTGGACAGTGACCCATCAGGAGATAGTGAACAGAATCGTAGATCAGCTGACAAATCCACCGGTGATGGCATACCCAGACCTGGAGGAACCGTTCATCCTTCGTGTAGATGCATCAGAAGAGGGCCTTGGCGCAGTTCTGTACCAGCGGCAGAAAGGTAAAAGCAGCAGAATGCAACTATAAGTTACACTGAGGAAAATTAGAATTCCTGGTGCTAAAATGGGCCGTAACGGAACGCTTTCGCGATTATCTGTTCCATGCGCCTCACTTTACGGTATATAGTGATAATAATCCTCTGACATGTGTCACCAAGTTGGCGAAGCTTAACGCAACCGGACACCGCTGGGTGTCAGAGTTGGCGGATTATAGATTCACACTAAAATACAGACCGGGAACAGCAAACCGAGATGCGGATTTCTTGTCACAAAGGTCGAAACCCATTGACGAGATCATGTGAGAATGCACCGAGGAATGCCAACAGGAGGCTATTGAATGTATTGGGAAATCTCTGGAGAGAAATCAAACAGGAGAAGTTAATTGGATCTCTGCCATCACCTGTAATGCAGATGCATTGCCAGAGGAGTATAACATCTCAGAACTAATTCAGCCTCTTGTATCAGAAGACATCAGAGTCGCTCAAAATGCAGACGTAGCCATTAGTAGAGTCCTGGCTCTGAAAAGAACACGTGTACTTGAAAGATAAAGACAAAGTGACAGAGGATGGAGCCGTTAAACAGCTTCTCATGGAGTGGCCCCATCTGCAGATCGATAGAGATGGCATCCTCAGAAGAGAGACAGTGACAAGAAACCAGTTGGTCATTCCTGAATCCTTAAAGCCTCTTGTCTACAGGCACTTATATGAGGAAATGGGACACTTAGGTGCAGAAAGAATGGTGGCTCTTGCTAGGGAACGCTTCTTCTGGCCTAAGAAGAGACAAAAAATGGAACACTATATTACTCAGGTGTGCCATTGTATGAAGAGAAAAAACAGGATAACCCAGACTCCTATCCAAAGTATTGAGACCTCTGCACCATTTGAGATGGTCTCTATTGACTACTTACACTTGGACAAGTGTAGGGGAGGGGAGGAGTACATATTGTTAGTCGTGGATCATTTCACTAAATATGCAAAAAAATAAGTCTGGGAAAACTGCTGCCAGAAAGCTCTTTGATGACTTTATTATGCGCTTTGGTTTCCCCCCCCCCCCCCCCCCCATGCTAATAAAGTCTCTCACAAGAGCTCTTTGGCAGCCAGTATTTCGCCCGGCCTTATTTTTTAATGGACAGTGTTTAGAATATTAATGCTACCTTATCTTCGAGCTTGCACCCAGCTCTACATACAGACTCTTTCCTTCCCCCCTTCCCCCTCCGCGCCTGGGGTACCCTCATACCCTGCCTTCCAATTCTATTTTCCCCCGTACTCACCCTACCCGTCACGACCTAACACCTATCCATAGCTAATCCTGCACCAGAGTTCTATCCGTCAACAGAACGCTGCTGGGTATGTTGCACACTCTGGGGGAGTCTCAGAAGTCAAGATGGAAGGAACATTTGAATAAGGTGGTACATGCATATAACTCCACTGTGAACGAAGCTACGGGATTTTCTCAGTTTTTCCTTCTCTTTGGTCGTGAGCCAACATTACCTGTGGATCTGATGTTTCCGAAGCAAGGCAATAAACGGAACCAGTCACCCACTGGCTATGCAGAAAAGTGGAGAGATGTCATGCAAGAAGCCTATGCTATTGCGATGCAAAACCTAAAGAAAAGTGCGAGGAGAGGACAGAAAAATTACAATCGACGGGCATGGAGTTCTGCTCTTGAGCCAGGTGACCATGTCTTGGTGAGAAACCTCACACCCAGAGGTGGTCCCGGTAAATTGCGTTGCTACTGGGAGGATGCAATTCATGTGGTCAAAGAACGAAAAGGCGCTGAGAGTCCCGTGTATGTGGTAGAGCCATTGCAAGGAACAGGGCGAAGACGTGTGCGCTGTTGTTTTTGCTTTTGATACGGGTGTGTCCCGCGTTTGAAATGAAACCGACTCGAGGACCTTTCCCGATCCCCATCTCTCTCAGCTCTGATCTGTCCGTTCATGATAATGGTGAAAATACCAAAAAATAAATCTTAAAATATATATACAGGTGCATCTCAATAAATTAGAATGTCGTGGAAAAGTTCATTTATTTCAGTTGTGAAACTCGTGTATTAAATAAATTCAATGCACACAGACTGAAGTAGTTTATGTCTTTGGTTCCTTTAATTGGCTGATTTGGCTCACATTTAACAAAACCCCAATCTCAACAAATTAGAATATGGTGACATGCCAATCAAGCTAATCAACTCAAAACACCTGCAAAGGTTCCTGAGCCTTCAATGGTCTCTCAGTTTGGTTCACTAGGCTACACAATCATGGGGAAGACTGCTGATCTGACAGTTGTCCAGAAGACAATCATTGACACCCTTCACAAGGAGGGTAAGCCACAAACAGTCATTGCCAAAGAAGCTGGCTGTTCACCGAGTGCTGTATCCAAGCATATTCATAGAAAGTTTGAGTGGAAGGAAAAAGTGTGGTAGAAAAAGATGCACAACCAACCAAGAGAACCGCAGCCTTATGAGGATTTGTCAAGCAAAATCGATTCAAGAATTTGAGGGAACTTCACAAGGAATGGACTGAGGCTGGGGTCAAAGCATCAAGAGCCACCACACACAGACGTCTCAAGGAATTTACAGTTGTCATATTCCTCTTGTTAAGCCACGCCTGAACCACAGACAACATCAGAGGCAACTTACCTGGGCAAAGGAGAAGAAGAACTGCACTGTTGCCCAGCGGTCCAAAGTCCTATTTTCAGATGAGACCAAATTTCATTTGGAAACCAAGGTCCTAAAGTCTGGAGGAAGGCTGGAGAAGCTCATAGCCCAAGCTGCTCGAAGTCCAGTGTTAAGTTTCCACAGTCGTGATGATTTGGGGTGCAATGTCATATGCTGGTGTTGGTCCATTGTGTTTTTGAAAACCAACGTCACTGCACCCTTTTACCAAGATATTTTGGAGCACTTCATGATTCCTTCTGCTGACCAGCTTTTTGAAGAGCCTGTTTTTATTTTCCAGCAGGATTTGGCACTGCCCACACTGCCAAAAAGCACCAAAAAAGTTGGTTTAAATGACCATGGTGTTGGTGTGCTTGACTGGCCAGCAAACTCACCAGACCTGAACCCCATAGAGAATCTATGGGGTATTGTCGAGGAAAATGAGAAACAAGAGACCAAAAAATGCAGATGAGCTGAAGGCCACTGTCAAAGAAACCTGGGCTTCCATACCACCTCAGCAGTGCCACACACTGATCACCTCCATGCCACGCTGAATTGAGGTAGTAATTAAAGCAAAAGGAGCCCCTAACAAGTATTGAGTACATGTACAGTAAAGGAACATACTTTCCAGAAGGCCAACAATTCACTAAAAAATTTTTTTTATTGGTCTTATGAAGTATTCTAATTTGTTGAGATAGTGAATTGGTGGGTTTTTGTTAAATGTGAGCCAAAATCATCACAATTAAAAGAACCAAAGACTTAAACTACTTCAGTCTGTGTGCATTGAATTTATTTAATACACGAGTTTCACAATTTGAGTTGAATTACTGAAATAAATGAACTTTTCCACAACATTCTATTTATTGATATGCACCTGTACTATAAATAATTTAGAATAGGCTATTTTCTGTCCTGTTTTGACCCCCTCATGAGAACGCTCTGTTTGAACAGATGTGGCGGATTGTAGACTTGGAAGTAAATGCCCACTGCTGTGATTTAGGTTAAAACGCATAAATACTCAGTACATATCAAACAATCTGTAATAACAGACAAAGCAATAGTGACCACGTAATAAAAACTCATACTTGTGTTTTGCGACATTACTGTTGGATCCAATAGTCGGCACTGCATCGTGTTTTAGTTTCAATCTTTTTAAAAATCCCGCATCGAATTGTGCCTTGTTTGTAAACGAATCTGGCAGTGATGGAGAAACAGGCGTTGATCTTCTTCTGCGGAGGAGGTGTTTAGCCACACTATTACATCATAAAGTGGCACATTCCACAACCTGTCATTTTGGCCAGAGCCGTTTGAGAAACAATGTTGTGACATCTCACCACCACACGGTCACGTGGTTTATGGAGCTCTCAATAACTCCAAACAACTCCGTGCTGTCCATATCTTTGAATGGGTTTGATAGGGACAGACAGCAGTTTCACTGTATTTGCAGCAATTTCTAGTAATTATGTGCATTGATAACTACGCTGACTTCGTTTTACAATAAAATTTTATTCTTGGGAGTGATAAAAAGAAAGCATTAATATGTTCTCATACTCCTTGGCAGTCAAATGTGACCAAACACCTTAAGTATAACTTTTAATCAATTAAATAATTGTACTATATTTTAGTTGTTCTATTTTGTTAATATTTTGAGAGGTTTTTAGTACTAAATAATATGTGCAATAATTATGATCCATGAATGACCATTTAAAATATAACATTCTCTAATATGCTTATTATTTATATTACAATTAGTGAAGTGTTTAGGGTTAAAATGGAGAAAACGTTTTTACATTCCAGTGCAAAGAGGCAAATTAGAGATGTTTGGTGGCCAGAAAAATAATATTCATATGTAATGCCATGGTTTAACCACTAGATGCGTATGGCTGTTTAATAAATATAGCCTACATGTATTTAGCTCTACTCTAGTTGCTCAAGAGTTTTGCTCATAATTGCTTACTCTTTTTTTTTTTTGATTTTGCATTTGAATGTATATTTAGACATTATCAAACACTCGATTTTTATAAGTTTATTTTTTTAAATGTTAAATTTAAGAAGTTTAAATTTACTCACATCCCAGTGTTATTTTGTGATATTCACATAAGCATACAACATAAGTTAACATTACAAAAGGCAAGCAAATATGGAATCATATTTCAGACGAATTCAATCTGAGTTATATTAAAAATTGCCCTGGCCCCTCCAAGCCTTACAATGGGGATAAGAGTGTGTTGGTTGTCAACAGTTCAGAAGATGTGATATAAAGTGAGTGCATCTGTAATAAAAAATCCCTCACACAGCTCCGGGGGGTGGATAAAGGCATCCTGTAGCGAATCCATGCGTTTTTGTAAGAAAAAATCCATATTTCAAATGTAATAAACACTTTTTTCTCACTTCAGCTGACTGTGGTAAGCGGAAGACATGCAGACGGATGACATAGGATGTATGCATCGTGTGCAGGCCTCTGAGAAATGCAGGAGCAAAGGAAGCAAAGTTTCCTTACTTTAGCAAAGGAAAACCAGTCTCCTCTGGGCTTATATCGAAATCCTCCGACATTTTTCTTTACAAATCCTCGTTTTGTGCTCCTAATTCGTGAAGGGAATTTTGTTTTGTTTTGTTTTGTCTCGGCGTTTCACTAATCAGGCAAGGTCGACGTCGTATGTCTTAGAATTTATGTTGTTAAATTCACATGAAGTATAAAGTCAGTCGTATTAAAACTATGTTATGGCATGACACCCATATCTGTTAATTAAGTAAACAGACAGGTTTTTATGCATAGTTCATAGATTACATTATTAGGTTACTTTGACCATCGCCTACTATAGATCAACATAATCTATAAAGGTGAGAATCAAGATACTTCATGATATAGTTAATGCGTTTGGGGATGTTTAGAATAAAAAGGAAAAAAATTAATAAAATATAAGTGCTGTTGTGGCTGCTGTGTGTCACATGACGACCCCCCCACCCCCAACTCGTGCCCCATCAGAAATAATAAGTGCATGACGCCCTGAGAGAAAAGTGTTTATAACGTTTGAAATATGGATATTTATCTTACAAAAACTCATGGATTCGCTACAGGGCCTTTATTCATTCCCTGGAGCCATCTGTGGCACGTTTTATTATGAATGCACAAGCTTTATTTCACGACTTGTGGACTGTTCAACTGCAACACCAGCTTACACCCATGAAAGGGTGAGAGGGGCCAAGACAATTTTTAATATAACTCCGAGTGGATGAGTCTGAAAGAAGAGGCACATACACCTGACACTTAAAAATTGTGGAGTTAATACACCAGTGCTGTGTAAAATAGGGACAAACCCAGCAATTGGGTTATTTTGACCCAGCTTCTGGGTAGTAACCCAACTGCTGGGTCAAAACAACCCAATTGCTGGGTTTGTCCCTATTTTACCCAGCACTGGGTTGTATTTAAACCAGCATTTTTTAGAGTGAAGGTGGATGCATTGAGGGTGAGGAAAAACACAGGCAAGTTTCATTTTTGGTGAAACTAAACCCTTTTATAGGGGTCATCGGATGCCCATTTTTCCACAAGTTGATATGATTCTTTATGGTTTTAATGAAAAGTCTGTAACATAGTTTAATTTCTCAATGGTAGTGTAAAAAAACCTTTTTTTACCCTGTCAAAAACAGCTCTTTTCAGAGCAAGTTGTTTTTGTAGCATTATTCCTTTAAAGTGGTCATATGATGCAATTTCAAGTTTTCCTTTCTCTTTGGAGTGTTACAAGCTGTTCGTGAATAGATAAGATCCCTATATTTGCAAAGACTAAAGTCTCAAACCCAAAAATACATTCTTTATAAAAGTTAAGACTCATCCACGCCTACCTATTACAACACCTTGTTCTAACACGCCCCCACATGTCTACTTTACTGTGTGGGAAGATTTGCATAACACGCCCAAATGTTCACACCCAAAAGAAAGAAGGCGGAACTTTGATTCTCGCTGTAGTATTTTTAATGCCGCCATGTCGTGGAGACGCTGTGCATTTCGTTGTGAAAGCGAAAATACTTAGTTTGGCCTTCCAAAAATGGACACAACTAGAAATCAGTGGTTAAGTTGTATTTACACCACTGTTCCAGAACAGTTCAAACCAAAATATTTAGATGTGTGCAACGCATTTTACGGAGGACTGTTTCCTGAACCTGGGAGAGTAGGCTACAATGCCAGCTGTTCTGACTCACAAACTGTAAGTAAGTTTTCATATTTAAAGAATTTTCCACTGACGATTCAAATGTGAGTTTTTTGGGCAGTGTAGAGTAGCGCTTGTGGTTTGTCGTTTCTCCGATCACAAATGCAGGCATGATTTTATGTTTACGCGGCGCGATGCAAAACGTAAAACCAGTATAAGTAATTATAATCAGTAATTGTGTCCCCACTGGATGAAACAAATGCCTTGTTTGTAATGGGTTTAATGTTTTTGTCTCATCACTCCGGGACACGGCATCACAGCGGTTAAGGGGCGTAATATTTCCGTCACACGCTTGAGGCAATCACAACGCACTGGATACCTGGCCAATCAGAGCACACATCGCTTTTCAGAACGATGAGCTTTGTAAAAAATCGACGCGTTTCAGAAAGGCGGGCATAGAGGAGAAACAATAATGTACAGTAGAAAATAATGTGTTTTTTGAACCTTAAACCACATAAACACAATGCATTACACCAAATACACAAAATAATGTCTTTTTAGAAGCATCATATGACCCCTTTAAAAAAAATTGGGGTTTAATGAGCTCTACTGACGCCGCCCCTCTCTTCCGAGCTGCTCTCAGAGAGACTGTTTACTTTAGCCGCATTCATCGTGAAACTTGCTAATTAGCACATTATTAGGAAATGCGATTTGCAAAGATTCATTTAAAAAACCTTATTCTCTCTTCTTCTGTATAGGTGAAGCTGGATCACGAATGATTTGCACAAACATAAAGGCATTTATGCAGATCGGGGCGCATTCCCTTCAAAAACAAAAATAAATCCTCTGCTTCTTCAGTGGATCAGATGTCGGGAGTAAATGACGACTGCTGTTCATATTACATCCAACAACAGAACACCTCAATAGCTTAGGGAGTCATTCTTGTCTAAATCTGCTCCAGCGGTGAAACAATGTGCGGACTGATGACAGCTCACTCAGGGCAGGTCTAAGGTAAGACGCCAGTCCAGTCTGTGCTGAAACGCTACTGTCAATCAAACTATCGTGGGAGGGGCCTGTTTTTGTGATGTCACACAGACAGGCATCTGAGATCGGCTCGATTTGAGAAAGGGGTAAAGATTTTTAGTAGATAAAAAAAAAAAAAACACTGGGTAGATTTGTATCATTATAGTGTGGTTGTGTACACACACTGCCAACACACATTTCAGTTCAAACAACTTGTAAAAGTGCATGTAGCATCCAATGACACCTTTAACTATAACGCGCTTCATAAAATGCCACTACTGACCAGATTTCCGAGAGGTCAACTAATGCATTAAAATGTAAAAAAAAAGATGTACTTTCTTCAACATTCTGGCGAGTGTGCCTGAGAAACACTGAAATTAATGGGGTTTAATGCTCGAAAACTATCCATGACAACACTGCTATTCCGATTCTCAGTTCCTATGGAAGCCAGATTGGCTTTAATATAAGCTGTTTTAGACTAACAAGAAAGGTTTGAGTTCTGAAACTTACTGGATGTTTTTATAGTACAATGACCTTTTATATGTCAAAAGATCTCTCAGTTCATGACCCCTTTAAATAATTTTTTTTTAGCATGAGCTATTGGTGTGGCCATACCAGAGTAATCGGAATATTGTAGTCATTTGGCTATTTTCATTATTGAGGACAATGCAGAATACAGCTCAGTAATAATCTATGTAGAGGTTTTTGTTTATAAACTTAAACAGTGCACGCGCCTTGTTTCTAAGAGACACGCACATGACAAATGAAAACAATGTTTTAATGGAAGTTGGTTTCCTCATGCTTAGTGTGATTAACTCATTCTAGCACCATCCAAATTTCCCCCTTTATGGTCTGCTAAACTCGGTATGTAACTACACTGGAAATGCGTGATTGACAGGCCTACAACCAGAAATATCAACATCTTTCCACAGAACTGGATTATGCATGTTCTTACTTTCCTTTGTCCTTTGTCCTTTGTTAATTAATTAATTATTGCTGCCAGTATGCAGTCAGTATGCATTATTTATTCTGACTTTCTTATGTACATATTAGTTTAGATCTTAGTAAATCTTAAGTACACACCAATAGTAGGTTCATTAATACTTCCCAATAGATATGGTCCCAATTGATATTTCCTGGCAAGATAAAAATCATTCACAGTATATATATTTTGTATTTTTCACTCAACCATTTTACTATTGATTTCCTCACTGTAGCAGAGGTGGCCATGAAGACCCATTGCATCATTAGATCATTGCAGGCCAAGTAGGAAACACCTCCTTTCCAGAGTGGAGTAAAACACAGCGCTGAACTAGAAGAGTTTTATGCCTGGAATCCCATATTAATCTATTTTAATGTAAAGAAAATATATAAAACACACTCAGACTGTCATACACACCTATAAATACATTGTTATAGAGGGATCATTAAGTGACTGCCCTGTGAAAATGGCACCTGTAAAATTATATGTTGTGTGGGGGTATAGCTCAGTGGTAGAGCAATTTGACTGCAGATCAAGAGGTCCCCGGTTCAAATCCGAGTGCCCCCTTGTTGAGTTTTTTTTTATTATAATCAGGTCACATGGTTAGATGGCTAAAAACCAATATGAATATGCATATAACTAACCGCAAACCTTAACAATAATATATAGGTGCATCTCAATAAATTAGAATGTCGTGGAAAAGTTAATTTATTTCAGTAATTCAACTCAAATTGTGAAACTCGTGTATTAAATAAATTCAATGCACAAAGACTGAAGTAGTTTAAGTCTTTGGTTCTTTTAATTGTGATGATAAATCTCAACAAATTAGAATATGGTGACATGCCAATCAGCTAATCAACTCAAAACACCTGCAAAGGTTTCCTGAGCCTTCAAAATGATCTCTCAGTTTGGTTCAATAGGCTACACAATCATGGGGAAGACTAATAATGCTGATCTAACAGTTGTCCAGAAGACAATCACTGAAACCCTTCACAAAGAGGGTAAGCCACAAACATCCATTGCCAAAAAAGCTGGCTGTTCACAGATTGCTGTATCCAAGCATGTTAACAGAAAGATGAGTGGAAGGAAAAAGTGTGGAAGAAAAAAGATGCACAACCAACCGATTGGAGAGAACTGCAGCCTTATGAGGATTGTCAAACAAAAACGATTCAAGAATTTGAGTGAACTTCAAGGAATGGACTGAGGCTGGGGTCAAGGCATCAAAGAGCCACCACACACAGACGTGTCAAAAAATTTGGCTACAGTTGTCGTATTCCACTCCTGTTAAGCCACTCCTGAACCACAGACAAACGTCAGAGGCAACATAATACCCGGGGCTGGGAGGGTGGAGAAGATCTTAGCCCAAGTTGCTTGAAGTCCAGTGTTAATTTTCCACAGTCTGTGATGATTTGGGGTTCAGTGTCATCTGTTGGTGTTGGTCCATTGTTTTTTTTGAAAACCAAAGTCACTGCACCCGTTTTTCAAGAAATTTTGGAGCACTTCATGCGTCCTTCTGCTTACCAGCTTTTTGAAGATGATGATTTCATTTTCCAGCAGGATTTGGCAACTGCCCACACTGCCAAAAGCACAAAAAGCTGGTTAAATGACCATGGTGTTACTACTGTGCTTGATTGGCCTGCAAACTAGCCTGACCTGAACCCCATAGAGAATCAATGGGGTATTGTCAAGAGGAAAATGATAAACAAGAGACCAAAAAAGCAGATGAGCTGAAGGCCACTGTCAAAGAAACCTGGGCTTCCATACCACCTCAGCAGTGCCACAAACTGATCACCTCCATGCCACGCCGAATTGAGGCAGTAATTAAAGCAAAAGGAGCCCCTACCAAGTATTGGTACATGTACAGTAAATTAACATACTTTCCAGAAGTCCAACAATTCACTAAAAATGTTTTTTTTTTATTGGTCTTATGAAGTATTCTAATTTGTAGATAGTGAATTGGTGGGTTTTTGTTAAATGTGAGCCAAAATCATCACAATTAAAAGAACCAAAAACTTAAACTACTTTAGTCTGCGTGCATTGAATTTATTTAATACACGAGTTTCACAATTTGAGTTGAATTACTCAAATAAATGAACTTTTCCACGACATTCTAATTTATTGAGATGCACCTGTAGGCCAAGAACCTGAAGCCTTCCATGAATTTTCATGGCCATAAATCTCACCTACCAGTAACACGTACACAGGGCCTGCTTTCTAAACACACACCCTGACTGACTATATAAGCAATTATTTTGGACTATTATTATTATAGACTGTCATCAAATCTGCTCACTCAACAAGCCCACATTGTCATCAATAGGAGTAGGAACTGTGCTATATGTTATTCCATAAAAATCACTATTTATTACTGCAGTTTTTAAGAAAACGCCATGTACACTTTTATATTTGTATGTGTTCTGTATATCAAAGAGTTTTATTTTTAGCTACAGTAATATCAGAATCTACATTTTGTGAGGGTAGGCATAAAAATATTGTTCTGATCCAAATAGAATATATTATACTTATTACTTATATTCTTACACTAATGTATACTAATACATAAGAAAATTTATTTTGACTTTTGCACCATTCTAAAACCCAGAAAATCTATTTTGCTCTTATAAAGATTTAAGTTTAGCACATCACCCATAAAGGGGTGCAAATTAGATCTCACCTTTGTAAGGTTTAAAAAACAAGTTATTCAGAAACCTAGATTAAAATAAAACGTTGGTGACAGATTGTCCACCGACAATGATATGTTCCTTAATGCATTAGCAAATAAAAATGCACACAACATGCATAGCAAATAGATGTTCAGGTCTTTTGTCAGTTTTAAGTCTTAAAGTAATCATTAAGAACAAATGCATTAGCATATGGATCTACAAAAGGAGGGGACAGATAATCATCTGAAAGATCAATTCAAATTGAGCTGTAGTCAGCTTCAGTTTGATCTGATAATCATCAATTGTCTTTATCTCGCTTGGTCTGCACCTCTATTTTACCTATTCAACAATTATACATTTTGAACCCGGCTAAATATATTTCTCAAAGACAAAGGCATGTTTTTAGTAGCTTTTTATTTGTACAAAACGTTTTTTGTACAAAATTATATAAGAAAACACACTATGAACATCCAGTCTACTTTCAAAAATAAAATACTTGAACATGTTCCATTCTGCATGCACTCATCTGTACAACATACACAAATCAATTCCCTTTAAATACTTCAAGTAATGCTTGTTCAATAGCTTAGTGGCTCGTCATGAATCAGTACGGGCATGTGAACCATCACCCCACCCATTTCAGATGGATGCCTGTAGACAATAACTCCATGTGAGAAGCGGAGCCGTCAGCACATCCAGAGGTCAATACAGTGGCACAGACACATCATGATCTGGTCAGATCATTTCAGAAGTCTGTAATGTAAACACGTGGACCTCTAGAACGGAGTCACATCATGTACAAACACAAATGTTTATACACACAACCACACACACACACACACACACACCACACACACCCACCACACACACACACACACCACACACACACACACACACACACACACACAGAGTCTCCAGGCTTGTTAAAAGAGTAAGTGGATGAAGCGTGTTCCTCCAGGATTCAGTATTTGAAGATTACTCAGACAGAGGCACTGATAGCTGGATCAAAGTCTTAAGTAGGCCTTATCTCTCTTTCAGCAGTTCCAGAGGTTTGAGAAGCACTGTTGCTGGACTAATTCGCCACAACACGGGAACGCATCCAATCTAGACTGGCTGGTAAACTGTAGGGGAAGAGAATAAGGGTGGTTACACATTCAAATAAATAGGCTTTCACTCAGATCAAGACTTGGAAACATCTTAAACAAGCTAAACACACAGGTAAACATACGCACTCCTAAAAAGCACACATACCCTTCTCCAGTGAGTGCGCAGCAGGCCTGGACATGCCAGGAGTGAGCGTTGAGCGAGCTGAGAGTCAGACTCTGAGAGATCTCTGCAGCAGACATGCTGTCCTTCATGTCCTGCTTATTCGCCAAAACCAGCACGGATGCGTTCTGCAGATCCTGTGTGGACACACAAGGAGGAGAAGGAATGAAATTAAATTGTCAACAATAAAGAATAATGTTCAAAACAGTTAAAGGGGTCATATGACGCTATTTAAATTTTTCCTTTCTCTTTGGAGTGTTACAAGCTCTTGGTGCATAAAGAAGATCTGTAAAGTTGCAAGGACTAAAGTCTCAAATCCAAAGAGATATTCTTTATAAAGTCAACCACGTCAACCTAAAACGGCTCGTTCTAACACGCCCCCACATATCTATCTCACTATGTGGGAAGATTTGCATAACGCTGCCCAAATGTTCACGCAAAGAAAGACGGCGTAACTTTTATTCTCACTGTAGTATTGTTGACGCTTTCCGCCATGTCCTGAAGACGCTGTGTGCATCGTTGTGAAAGCGAAACTACTTTGTTTGGTCTTCCAAAAATGGACACGAATCTGATTCGTAATGCCTGGAGCTGATCCGTGCTGGTAGCTGAGGGAATACTTCAACTTAGTGCTATGGATCACCGGATCGGCTTTCACCGTGTACGAGCGGGGTAGTCACATGTGCTTGCCGCTCCTTCGTCGAATCCGCCGGCCGCGCTGTTCTCAACCCCGCCGCCTCTGCTCACTCTAGCCCGGCCTCAGCTCACGCTAAGCCGGGGCTTCCGCTAGGCTGCTGTGTTTTTCGTTGTGAAAGCGAAACTACTTTGTTTGGTCTTCCAAAAGAGGACACGACTACAAATCAGTGGTTAAGTTGTATTTACAACACTGTTCCAGAACAGTTTAACCCAAATATCCAGATGTGTGCAGCACATTTTATGGAGGACTGTTTACTGATCCTGGGAGAGTAAGACTACAATGCCGGCTGTTCTGACTCACAGTCTGTAAGTACGTTTTCATTTAAAAGGATTTGCCACTGATGATTCAAAGCGAGTTTTGAGCAGTGTAGAGTAGCACTTGCTGTTTGTCATTTCTCCGATCACAAATGCAGACAGGGTTTTATGTTTACGCGGCGCGATGCAATGCAACGCAACGTGTAAAAAGACAGTATAAGTCATTATAATCAGTAATTATGTCCCCACTGGATGCAACAAATGCCTCGTTTATAATGGGTTTTAATGTTTTTGTCTCATCGCTCCGGCCGGGACACAGCATCAACAGTATGTGAGGGGCGTAACATTTCCGTCTCACGCTTGAGGTATTCGGCCAATCACAACGCACTGGATAGCTGGCCAATCACAGCACACCTCGCTTTTTCAGACCGATGAGCTTTGTAAAAATCGACGCGTTTCAGAAAGGCGGGGCATAGAGGAGAAACAATAATGTACAGTATGTGGAAAATAATGTGTTTTTTTTTTTTATGTTAACGAATACACAAAATAAGGTTCTTTGTTAGCGCATCATATGACCCCTTTAAGACTAGAGCTAGACTCACTTGGGCTTGTCTAACCGAACCCTAAAAGCCTGATTCAATCATTTGTTTGCTAATTTAAAATGTACACTAAAGTCCCTAGATGACATTTTAATCACGTTAAAATGTTGTCAATAAAATATATGTAGGAAATATTGCTGTTTGTTGTTATATTGGTGAATATAATTAAAAAATATAAAACAAACAACATATTTGCATGATAAAAAAAAAATTGTAATGTATTTTGCTATCAAATAGGCTATGGTTTCTCCGGATATGGATAATGGTTTCACTGATTAAAAACAATGGCTTTTTTCAAATATAGATATTATTTTAAACCAAGGTTATATTATTGTTAACTAAAACTAGTTAAAAAAAGTTTTTACCTTAAATAAATAAAATTAAAATTAGAGGGGAAAAACAAACCAAATGAAAAAAAAAACAACCTAACAAAAACTCCGCCACCCCCACACTGAACAAATAAATTAAACCTAACACTTTATTTTTTTTTTAAATGTGTGTGTGTGTATATATATATATTTTTTTTTTATTAAACCCAGACCATGATACTAGACATGCAAAGAGCATGAAATACCCATCATGAAATATTCATAACAACTGTGTCATGAAGCAGCTGAATGCAAACTAACCTCATGAGCAAGCATGCGATGAAGCTCCTCTTTAGTTACAGTCAGGCGTTCTCGATCAGTGCTATCAACAACCAGGATGACAATCTGTTACATTTAGAGAGGCAAAATATACATTTTATAAAGACAATAAAGTTGTCAACAATTTATTGTATCTGCCTTTAAGCAGTAGGGAAAGACACATAAAAAGTAGAACAATGATTAGAGTTTTACATATTTTCTGGTTAATGACACACACCTCTGTATTACAGTAATACGAGTTCCAGGTAGCTCTGAGACTCTCCTGACCACCAATGTCCCAGACGAGGAAGCGTGTTTTCTTTACTGCAATTTCCTCTACATTGCTGCCAATTGTGGGAGAAGTCTGCACGGCTTCTTTTGTTAAACTGGAAATAACAATGTATACAAAGTTCAAAAGCTGAGTGGAAACACATAACATGTAATAACAAACAGATAAAAGTCATGTGCTTCTCCTGTTTATACTTTCAAAAAGAAAAACACTTACAACTGGTAGAGGATGGTGGTCTTCCCGGCATTGTCCAAACCGACAATAATTACTTTGTGTTCTAAAAAGAGAAAAAGCAGTATGTCAGTGGACACACACACACACACACACACACACACACACATCTGGTTTACTATCCTTTTGGGGACTCTCCATAGGCGTAATGTTTTTTATACTGTACAAACTGTATTTGATCTCACCCTACACCTAAACCTACAGGCATTTTTTACATTCTCAAAAAAAAAACTCTGTATGATTTATAAGCTTGTTTCTCCATGGGGACCTCAATTTAAGTCACCACAATTACACGGGTCCCCACAAGTTGGTGTGTATTCAGCTTTTAAGTCCCCACCAGGACAGAAAAAAAATTCACACACACACACTATGTTTTAATCTAACTTTGTGAACACGTCTGTATGACAAATGTCAGTGATAACACCGCCACCCACCACCGACGACATCCACGTAATGCATGTCTAAGAACACAGCATTCAGTGATCTACCTCTATTCATGTTGAACAAAGTTCAGAAGAGTTGGGTAAATTGGTGCAGAATAACTATAAGCAAGCAAAACTCCTCAGATCTTCGAACCTCACTGGCATGTTCTTATCTTATCTGACATGTGTACAGACAGAACAGATCATCCTAACACAGACTTGCATAAACATGTATTTGTCAAAGACATGTTAATAGTGCCACTTAAACGGGCCTTTCCCATTTAAACCCTGGGTCAGTATTAACCCTGGATAATCTTGCTTCACATTTCAACACTATTCATGTTTGATCCCGGTTTAGTACTTCAGTTTCGAGGATTCACACTGTACATTTGGTTATTTAGGTGGCCATTGGCAATGACTGAACCAAAAGTACAATCAATGTGACTATTTGAACGGTTTATATCTATCTGTGGATGTTTTAAGTGAATGTCAAATCTGAATTCATCCGAAACATGCAGTACAAACAGAAGTCCGACTTTCGATAGATTAAACAGCGCGTGAACGTTTCAGAAAACGAACAAAGCTAATGAATATTTAATGATAACGAGCTGAGGACGTTCATGATAGCTTATAGGCTACTAAACAGCTCACTTTATTCAAATCGCTTCTGAATACCTTTGACACCACAGATTCATAATCGTAACCCGGGGCTAAAAGTGCCGACTGTCTTATAGTTGTGAAACTGATTGGTTAAATCATGACCATCCGGAGTTTGAAAACACGTTAACCATTAAGAAGTCAAGTGCATTACAAAAGCCCTGAAGAGTACAGCATGTTAAGTTTCTCAATAGCCAGGGCAGAATGTTACCTTGTTGAAACGAGTTAAACCATCTTAACTAGTTATTCTAACAAACCCTTTTATTAAACGTTACTAAAATACGTAGCTTGCAAAATCTGAATAATGAAAACATAAAAGCACATCCTTCTGTGAATTCGCTTAGCTTACCTCTGTCTCCGAACACAGCCATCAGTTTGGCGAACAGCAGCCCCATTCCCGAAGCCGGTGGATTTAAAAGGCCGGTTTGGTCAATCGATCACAGCAGGTTTTCTGAGCGCTGAAGTGAATTTGATCTTCTGCTTCCTTTGAGTCTTTAAGTCTGGGCTGTAAACACTTCACAGTTGCGTTAAAACAATGATCCAACGACCGCCAGTGTTGCTCTGTATGGCCAAACAGTTAAGATGCCCGAACGTGTGGTCGAAACGTTAAACGATTCATTCCCTGAGTGTCTGTTATTTAATCGTCTGGTGTCGGTCTAATTACTCCTTCGCTGTGACAGGTTAATTCGGGCCGGAATACGGGAGTTTGTCGTCGTGTCCGTGGGCTTCTGCACATTTTAACGATGAGTAATGCCGTAGAGGCGTTGGGTACGTTAGTCTAACCGACAAATCCTCGTTGGACGCCCACGGCGACGACGTACATTTCCGTACTGTTACTTTTACCCGTGTTGGGAACGGGGCGGGGTGTGCTCCGGTAGTGTGGCGTTTTATTTTCGCATTACGGGGGAATTTGAGAGGAAGTTTAATGGCTGTCTTATCAGAAAGCGAAAGACAGCTCACGGAATTCCCTGGACTCTCAATAACAAACGAGTTTCCTTTCTGTCACGTGATCTTCTTTCTGATAGAAAGTCAGATGTTGCCTTACATAGCTGACTCAAATCAATAACCTTACTTGACATTTTCTTCAATAGATTCTTTATCAACCCTTATACAACCAGAAATCAATCAGAGACAGAACAAAACACCAACCAAAACAACATGATCGACTGCAGTATATTGATTTGAAATGGTATAGCTTAAAAAACAAAATCAAATTATATTATCACCAGAATATAGCAAGTGACGAAACCACATTGTTTCCATAATGTCATGTGCAGTGTTGGGGCTAACGCATTAGAAGTAACGCGAGTTACGTAATCAGATTACCTTTTTTCAAGTAACTAGTAAAGTAACGCATTACTTTTTAATTTACAAGAGAATATCTGAGTTACTTTTTCAAGTAAGTAACGCAAGTTACTTTTGTTTCCAATTTATTGATTGACAGCTCTCCTGTCCCCATGTTGAGAGAAATCAGATGTTACTGTAGTTCTGAAATAAATATGAATATGCATTAATTCATCTCACTCACAAAAAAAAAACACAGATTCAGTATTCCTCAAAATTAATAAAAATAATGCAACTCAGAATATGACGCAAACCTGCAATAATTAAATATTAAACAACACAAATATCCTTTATGTATTTAATCCCATTCTATTAACCAATGTCTTTGCTTCTGACCTTCGATGATCCAGTTCAACCATACTAATAAGCACAAATTACTCTAGGTAAACATTTAAGTCTTTTTTTATTGTAATTTCTTCTTCTGCGTTCTACTGTATGGACGTAAATTTACTTTCCCTTCAGCCTGAGGCTTATTCATTTCACTTTTGGTGTGAAAAGGCTTTTATATTTGCCAAAAATATAACTTTTTTATTTTAAAAACAAACAAGCAAGCCCTGTCCAGATTTAAAAAGTAACGCAAAAGTAACGTAACGCATTACTTTCCATAAAAAGTAACTAAGTAACGTAATTAGTTACTTTTTTATGGAGTAACGCAATATTGTAATGGATTACTTTTAAAAGTAACTTTCCCCGACACTGGTCATGTGTTCTACTGTTTCTGTTCCTATTGATGTGATCTGAGAATGATGAGTTTCCTGTTGGTCTTCTAAGAGTGTCGTGAGCTGAATCAGGTTTATCGCACACCCTCACCTGGACTCCTGTTTACACAGTATGAGCCTGTGTTTTGATCACTTTGGGTAGCCGACATAAATGTCATGGGTATGTGGAATAATGTGACACAATGTGAGAACATCTGCTACAGGAAGAACAGAAGCATGCAATGCACATCATCGTACAAATGCATGAGTGTGGTTGAGCGTCATCCACACATCTGGACTTGTGAATTGTGTCAAATTTCAATTCAATTCACATTTATTTATATAGCGTTTTTCACAATACAAATTGTTTCACAGCAGCTTTACAGAAAATGCATGTGTCTACATTAAGCAATGTTCATTTCACAAATGAACAGTTCAAGGTAATAGAATCATACTACAGTTAGATAACATGAATTAATTTCAGGCAGAAGCTCATTAAAGCGATTATTACAAGTGTGATCATAATGATTACAATATAGAGACAATTTGGCAGCTGTGCATATCGATTCAAGTTGCCGTTATCTGGGGTCCTCGCAGGGGTCAGCATCATCTCTTCAAAGGTGTTGGGTCATTTGAAGTATTTCTATGAGGCTGGATCCACACTGGAGCTGGTGTAATCTCTAGATACCTCGAGATGGGCATCCCGGGGTAGGAACAGAAAGACAAATGGAAAAGCATTAGCGCAGCTGCTGTTCATAACATTTCAAGCAAAAAAATATGTTTGTGACTTTTATCTGATCTAACTGGGAACAAGGGTGAGATTGAGATTCATTATGTGAAGAGATGAGTCTTTAATCTAGATTTAAACAGAGCAAGTTTATTTGAGCCCAAGTCTTGTGTGGTGTGTGTTTTTTTTTCATGTGCCCACCTGTGAACAGAAACCATAGGTTTGGAACAAGTGGAGGGTGAGAAAATGACAGAATTTTCATTTTTGGGTGAACTGTCCCTTTAAGATGGCTTGATCAGAAACTTTGCATCAACAGCACATAATTTACATTTAACTTGTGTGAATTAAGGGGTTGGACTGTAAACCAGGATTGCCCTCATAAATGAGAGGTGATGGCCATCTTTTCATTTCTTCCTCACACCCCGTTGTCTCGATCCTGCATTGTTTCCTTGCTCCTTCCTTTTTGTGCGCTTCCTGACCCCCCACCACCAGATATTCTTTCTCACCCTGTCCACCCCCATCACTTCACACCATTACCTCTTTCCCCTCTATTTATCACTTCACTTTGTGATCCCTTCTTCTCATGTTTCCCACAAGTCCCTAGTGGATCTATACCGATGGTTCTCAGCCTTTTTGACTCAAAGGCCCCCATTGTCCAACGCAATATTTGAAAGCCACTCCTCATATTTCCGCTAAGATACTTCTGGTGTTTCGAAAGTATTTATGACAAAGCTTATTTTCATACTTTTTATTAATATATTAAATGTATTAATGGGGCTCTAATTGGTTGATTAAATTAGTTAATTAATCGTAAAATGTAACATAAATATAATATAAATGTAAATAGTTAATATGTTATATTGTTGGATATTTCATATTTATTTAGTATACTAAATTATGGAACCATTATTTATTTGATGATTCTACACGTTATATTTGGATTCAAGAACGGTATGTTCTTCAATAAAACCAAAAGTAATTGAGGGAAAATAAAAATAAATTTGATTTCAAGTTACATTTTTTTAAGCATTTCAATTTGAATTAGAGATTGATCATTATAATAATATTAATATTGATTTATACATTTTTACTAAATTGGATGTTCACTGAGGCCTCCTGGTTGAGAACCACTGATATATTGCATCCATTTTGTAGGAAACTAAATGATGTGAAGATAACAATGACACGGAAAACAGTTGATCTGGATTAAAATTTTTAATTAAAATATGAATTTATCCACAGATTAAAAACAAAGAGTAAAATGGAGCTACAGTCAGGCACCAAAGAATACATTTGTTTTCCTTATATTTTGAAACAATTGCGATAATGCAACAATAACATTATTTAGTAAGCTATCTACTTGTATATTTAGCGAATTTCATCATGATGATCTTTTCACACATAGGTGAGGGTAAAAAGAGGCTCAAAGACTTTCACCAATGCTCTGGGTTACATAAAAGAGTAAAGACTCCAGATTTTCTCCCATTTCATACACACATACAGTCCTGGCTTAGAAATTGGCCACAGAGATAACAACACAAAAAGCAGTAGCATTAGCATGAGTTTGGCAATAGGATGTGTGAATGCATGTCAGTGTTGAGTTTGCATTCAGCTTCTCAGCCTTTGAAGTGAATCCTTAAACTGTCTTGCAATAAACACCTTGTTTAATCTTAAAATGGCCAGCAGTGCTAACATGTCGCTATGAAAACAAGGTAAAATGGCAGTGTAGACTACTATCATACACAACATCAACAACTGCGTTGCACTGAGTTAAGACAACCCACCATGTTTATGGTGGGAGTGGCCTGATGAAAGATTACGGCACTTGTGATTGGTTGGCCCGTGTGATTGACGTGTGAATAAGGCAGAATATGTTTCCAATGGCAGTGGTACACTAGCGGCACAAATGCAGCCCTTGAGCAGGCACAGAAGACGGGACAGAGCCGGTTACAATCAACACAAAGCTATTTGTGTTTGACTTTAGCAGTGAACTCAGACATTTTGGGCTTTTAGTTCTAAAATTTGACCCTCTTAATTGTCTTATTTATATTTGCATATTAGCCTTTTAGAACTTCTAGCAGATCTGGACTAACATCTGTTGATGCATGTTAGTGCATTTTAGCCCTAATAAACTATAGCATGTGAGCACCACAGCACCCCTTTTGGATTGGAGGAGTACACAGCAGCGATGGAGCTCGGTAAAGGTTTTAGCAGGCTAAAATCTGGATAGACCTTTTGAGACTCAATAAATAGAATAAAATATGAAACAAAAACACGCTCTGCAGTAGTGTAGTCTGGGAAAACTAATTGGTGGATCACTCCCAAGACTACTGTGTATCAGAAAGACCTTGTTTAAGACTACAGAGAATGCACACACACACACGTACCCGACCACCGAACCATACGGACGCACAAATGTGTTTGCAAAATTTTGGTTATACATTCTGAATCATGTTTAATGCTCAGCAAGAACAGTTACTAACCTTATAATGATTAGGAGTCATGCAGTACTATACAAAAGTAAAATAGAAATGAAGAAAGATTCTCCTGCTTATTCTCCTAAAAAAAAAAAAAAAAACTGATTTAAACTAAATTAGTGTGAACATATGTCTTTATTTTCCCAGACATTGCGCCTGCCAGGATTTCTAACCAGTACCACGAGCCACAGCCTGCAGATTTGAGTTGACAGATTTCTTAATAAATCGCGTAGGGCATGATGGACACAGACTTTTTTTGGCTTCAGACTATCATTCCATCCAGTCAGAGGATATCAAACATGTTTGATAGTTTGAGCCAATGTCCGCAACACACAACAAGCTATTTTTGCAGGTTCATCGCATTGGTCAGGTTTCCTCTGTAACTATTTACAAAGTCGGCAAATGTATGATGCTTAGTGTTTTCAAATCTGATCAGATTTGAAAAGTTATGTAGTGTATTCAAGCCTTTAGAAATCCTGGCCAAGAAGAAAGCCTGTCCGAGAAAAAGAGGACTTATGTAATGATTTGTTTGCCTTATGCGAATGTTGTGAGTGTTGCTGTACAGCGTTTGTCAATGATTGTGTGTTTCTCTGGGTTGTAAACAGATCCAACTATAGAGATTCTATTTAGTGTCATTCTAAACAACACCTCACCCTCATCTCAGGTAAACCTGCTCTAGCGAATATACACATCTCTGCTCCACTCCTCCTGGTTATGGTTACGGCCCGTCGTCACCCCACCACCTTCTGCATCTTGAGAGTAGCGCTCCCTCAGCTTGCCTCGTCCACGCTGGTGCTGATTGGCTGGTGGTGGGACCATGTTGAGGTTCTCCTGGTCAGGCTCCGCCCCTTCATCCTCCCAGGAGGCCTGGCGAGGAGCGTGGTGGGCAGGGTTTAGACGGTACGAGCGACACGGGTCCGGCTCCTCGTATGGGTCCGTCTCCATGTCGTCAGTGTAGGCGGAATCCCTGCTGCCCTGGGTCTCGGAATCGAAAGTGTCCTGCCGCGACAGACCTCGTCCACCTGTTTGCAACTGGCTGCGTGAAGAGCGCAGCGGCTGCTTGCCACCCAGGTCGCTCTGGTAGTCTTGGAGACTGCCACGTTCAGGCCCTTCCCTCTTCTGTTCTCCATGCACCAGGAATGGCCCCTACAGCAACCCCAAAACACACCACAACAGGCCAATGCACATGCAGACACACAAAACAGAGTAAGCGGCATGTTAATACAAAGATTAGAGGTCAGCTTTTTACCTTACAAGTTATTTCAACACGTTCCAAGCAATACTATAACCTGAATAACAAATGGCATAAAATACATACATAAAATACATTCTTTACTCATGCTATTATAGGAAAAGGCCATTTTGGTAATGAGATACCAGGGCTCATAATACTCTTATGCTTTGTGTTGTTGCACAAAGCTATGACTATTGCTATGGAGAAACTACAGTTGCAGTTAGTTACCTCTGATTTCTAAGCGCAATCTCTACATTTCATAAAATACAATTTTAGTATGCAATAATTAATTCTCTTGCTTTACTTTAAAAATACCTTAAAATACCTTTTAGATTTTCAAAAACATTAGAAAGTAAAATGTATCTGATAAACTGCAGACATAAATACTCACACCATGCAGTAATGTAAAAAAATATTAATCATTAGCGCCCTCTAGTGGCCATATCAAACACATCACACAATAAATAAAGCTGATTTCAACGTGTTTGGTGATGATTAAAAAATGTTGGGCTAGATTAGATCAGATTAGATCATCTAAATTAGATCAGTCATCTTTGGAGTTGAAAAGCATCTCATATTGCAACCCTCTTCCGGAAAAGTTATTAACAAAAATATTGACCAAGATCTTTGTTATCATATAAGGGGTTTTTATTTTTAAATCACACACACACACAACCACCCCACACACACACACACACACACATATATTTGAATAAAAAATAATAATAATAATTAAGAAGTGAAGCCATTTAAATATTTGAGGTGCCTCGTGACTATAAGAGGATAAACAGTTTTTTATTAAAAGAGCATCTCAAAGCTGCATAACTTTGGTCTCCTAGACAACCGTGTAATTGTGAAAACTGAGCAGATGGATGCTCATTTTTTGTTGTTCAGATTGCAGTGAGATAGTTGTAAAAGCACACATACTGACTCCATCCTTGGTTTCCCTTACTCACTCACTCACTCACTCGCTGTCTCTCGCTTCTGCACGCAAACACATGAACACACACTTTCATTTAACTTGGGTAAACAACATTAGCGTCAATGCACATACACAAGCTTCTGTTAGAAATTCGGCTCAGTGTTAATAGGATAATGGATCTAAGTGCAGTTTTTCAGAGCTGGTGCCATGGCAACCTGGAAGAGGGTAGCGATCTGAACTACGTTTCCTAGATGACAAGTGGCCACTGTAAAGAGCAGCAGGTGTTTCTAATGAGGGGACACTGTGTGGACTTTTTATCATTATTTATATCACTGAGAGATCCATCAGAGGAGAGGAGCAGAGACAGATAACAGAATTACAGTCGGGCATTTCTATCTCTTGAGCAGCCATCGTTACTTTTCTGTGATTGGGAGACGGGTACAAGACTCTTCAATATCCCACTGTAATCCTGGCCCCATTTTTAGAGGGCATGTTCCTCCTCCCGTTGCCCTTGCCCTGTAGCAAGGGAGCCATCGAGGAGCTCCAAGTTGCGACGCAGGGAAGTGAGTACCTGTACCTGCAGGTTGGAGACGGGTTCGGGTGAAGCTGCCAGGGCGGCTGTGGCCATGGTGCGATTGAGCAGAGGGTTGGGTGGGTTGCTGCTCGGAGGGTGTGTAGCCTTCCAGTAGGCCTCCAGGTATTCAGCCAGGTGTTCACATGCATCCTCCAGCTGATTCTCATCTAATATTATGTCAAAAAGCTCCTGAAAAAGAGAAAAGGATGTGTTTTAAAAGAGAGCAAACATGCAGTCTACATGTTGGAAACAATATGCTTCTATGCTATATATCTATGCTATCTTTGCATATGACTAGATAAGACTGAATCTGTGAGCACTCAAATTTCAAAAATCCTGTGTGTGCCTAAGAAACAGAAAATGAAACAGAGAATGAAGAAACAAAATAAAAAAGAAGAAGGAACTGAAAAAAGCAGCTTATATTAAACTTACAGAGATTATCAAATAAAAGCTAACCCCCCCCCCACAACAAATAAAAAAAAATCTAAAAGTATACATAAATGTAAATCAGCAGAAATCAAAAGTCATATACTCACTGGAGGACACTGTGCAAGTTTATCAGCTGCCACCATTTGGACATTGAGATGTTTGGCCTGAGATTTACCCCTGGACTTTATCAGCCTCTGCAACACCTGATAGCGAGGGAGACACAGAAACACAAATATACACCCAATAAACATGTTCAGATACATTATGATGTACACACTGAAATCTTTTAACAAAAAACACAAACAAAAAAAGCAATCTCTCTGAGGCAGATGTATTGAAACCAATTTGAGCTGTCATACACTACTGTTCAAAATTTTTATGGTCAGTAAGTTTTTTTTTTAGAGAAATTAATACTTTTATACAGCAAGGATGCTTTATTGATATTTAATTGATTAAAAGTGGCAGTGAATACAATTATAATGTAACAAAAGAGAAAAATATATATCACAGGTTCCACAAAAATAAAGGATCATGTGTCACTAAAGACTGTAGTAATGGCGGCTGAAAAGTCAGCTTTACTATCACAGGAATAAATTACATTGTAAAATATATTCAAATAGAAAACACTTATTTGAACTGTAATAATATTTCACTAAATTACTGTATTTTATTTTTAAATGCAGCCATCGTGACCATAAGAGATTTTTTTCAAAAACATTACAAAAACCTCATCGACCACAAACATTTGAATGGCAATCTGTATATTCAGCTAATATGTATAAACCTTTGGAGAGGCAATCTTGATGTAGACTATGATAGGTGCCAGTGACGTCTTGGCCAATTGAGATGGATGGTTGATTGTGTCGGCATCCAGAGCCACTAATTGGAGTGTCCGGGCCAGCTCAAAGATTCTCTCGATTTCACTCTGTACCTCAGCTGCCAGATGGGGAAAAAAAGGAATATGAATATGACAGTTCATGAATATAAAATACATATACATTCATAACTACATCTAAGCAAAGAAAGTTCATCTATACACTGCTAAATTTATATTGTTAATTTGTATCTTGTCTCATTTTCTAGTAAAAATATTATCAAAACATCCTGAAAGGATCATAAAATAACTGGAGAAACCACATTGTTATCAATACATGTTTTCAGAGAAAGTATCTGGAATATGAGTGTATTTTGTCTAGCTTTTTTTCATTTAATTTTGCCATAAATGTCACTAAATTTTTGCAGTGTATAGCAGAAAATACTGAAAAAACACACAAACACACCTAAAATTTGAATAAACAAGATGAATATCAGGAAGACTTACCTTACAATTTTATTTCATACTCAAACCTATGTTAGTTTATATCATGCATGTGCGGGCTATTATGGTCTGCTCAAATATATGCATGTGTGAGTGTGTACACGTGCTAGTTTAGTTCCATTTAACTCTAAGTAAATGGAACCCTGAATAGTATGACTGTAGTTTCCAGAAGGCCGGTTACACGCTATGTGCAGCTTTCTGCATTGATCCATGGAAGTCTGTAGAAAGCTGCAGTTACGTAGATCAGTATGTGTGTGTGCGTATGTGGGTGTGAAGTGCTATATGAGAAGTGGCATCACACTTCTTACAGAGAGTCAGAATCTTTGCATTCAGTTAATTAAAAAAAAGCAGATAGCCATCCTACTTTTTAGTCAAGTTACCATTTAAAAAATGTAATAAAATGTAGCTGAACTACTTTGAAGCTATTTAAGGGGCATCATCTTTTAAACTAACATATTACACATTTTACTATTATGAAATCAGAACAATGTTTTCCCGAACAAAACAATGAAGATCTCAATTAGGGTGACAGCATCTTTAACACTTTAAAACATAAACACACACCAAACTAAGTACTACTAACAACCTAACTACAAAACACCTTAATTAATAGGACAGAATGAAAATATTGTGATAACTGGTCCCTAAGCGTGTACACCATGAGAGGAACATGTGGATTCCTCAGAGAGCACAGTGCAATCTGAACACTCTGCACACATTTGTATGTGCACATACAGTATACTGTTCTGGTCAAATGTTATCCAGAATCCATCATTTCATTTACATATACACTAATGTTTTTGAATGAATTATCCTTTGTTTACAAAAAAACATTTATTTGATTAAAAATACAGTAAAACAGTAAGAATGTGAAATATTATAACAATTTAACAGTTTTCTATTGTAATATATTTTAAAATGTAATTTATTCATGTGACGGTAAAGCTGAATTTTCAGCATTACTCCAGTCTTCAGTGTCACATGATTCTTCTTAAATCCTACTAATATGCTGATTTGTTGCTGAATAAACATTTCTTATTATTATCACAGTTGAAAACATTTGGGCTGCCTAATATTTTGTGGAAACCACAATGTTTTTTCCAGGATACTATGATGAATAGAAAGTTCAGAATACTGTCACTTTTGATTAATTTAATGTATCTTTGCTGAATAATTTTTTTTATTTCTTTCAAAAACAAACAAAACAAAAAAACATATACTGACTGTAAACTTTTAAATGCTAGTGTGTATATATGCACTGCCCCTTACATTTTACATCCTTCCAAAATGTAACAAATTTACAAACTATTACAGCAAAAAATCCAAGTTTAATTCCTTGCGATTCTCGTATGATATTATTTTTAATCATGCAGTGTATCAACACAGGCATGTCCTATTTTTTTTTAGCCTATCATCATAACACAAGATGTCAGTCTTGAATAATATGACTTGAGAGAGAGAATACCTATTGTGAATGTTATCTCAGGTTGTTCAGTTTTAAGGCTGTGTGTGCAATATAATGAGAAAAAACGACACCACTACTCAACACCGCCATTTGTTGGCAACAATAGCTTGTTATTGGAAAAGCTACACTGTTCTCAAAACAGTTTACCTACTGAAAAATGTTAGTGTTCTTTTTTATAGTTAATAACACCACAACTGTGCCAACAAGTTAAGACTGTTGACTCCAAACTCAAGGTAGAGGGTTAAGTACAGGGACAGATGGATGAAGAGTTAGATGAATGGATGGGGACATGAATGAAAAGGGGAAAAGGGTGGGATGATAGGATACATACCCAGTATGTCTGAGGTGAAGAGAAAGAGAGAGGAAGGAAATGTGTGGTGGGAAAGAGTGGCAGGAGAGAGCAAGATGAAAAAGAGAAAAAGGCAGATCAGACATGACTTAACAGAGCAAGAGGAGGAAACACTAAGAAAAATGTTCAGGAAACAGAGAGAATGTGTACTAGTGTACACTAGTGAAAACTGACAGGGCTTGACAAACTAATTTTTCAACCATCCAAAAATAGACTAACGGCCTACTCGCACAGAGAGTGCATATTTGCCAAAAAGTCAAATCATTTCTTAGTACGACTTTTTCTGACTGATTGTAAACACTTAAGACACTTTCTTTTTTTCCTCTATAGCAGCTATAAAATCAGAATTCATTTGCATTTCATTCATCCCAACAAACTGGCTATTTGTTTTGCTCTATATGTGAATAGTTCTGTATTTTGAAATGAGCTTTGTTCTTAAGTGCCTGGACTAACACGAATCCAAAACATTTGTTGTTTTGGTCATTCAGCGTGTTGCTAAACCGCATGTTCAGCCTGCTCTGGCTTTATGACCACATGAGGGAGCTCACTGAGTAGCAGTTACACATTTGTGTGCACTGTGCGTTTCATACCCAGACTGGATCTGGTGCTGGAGCGCTCGATGATCGTGTGTTTGCTGGGGTTGTTTAGGACAGAACGTTTGGCAAGTGAGATGTCTGCTGTCACCCTGGTGATGGATATTCTGGAACAAACAACAACCCATAACTATGGTATGCCAATTATAGCATGAGTGTATTGTGATATTTTCAGCATTAACAATCTACACAGATCTTTGCCATTAATATTGACAGTATCTTTGACAACATAAATCTCGCCAAATTTCAAAATGATGAAAAAGGAACTATTTTCTTTTTTTACTGTAGATCTTTGCATGTCATGCATATTTAGGTACCCACCTGCCTTCAAATTTGTGTTTTAGAAAATCAAAGAGAGCTTTCTGCATCATATCTGTCACCTGCAACGTAACACACACAACTGAGCAACATGAACAACATGACTAAAAATGTAAACTGACATTTTTGGAGAGAGATATATTATCTTGCCTCATAGCCTTTAAGAGATGGTCCCACCAAAATAATGGGTCTCATGGAAGGCACCACATCGTAAGGAGGAACATGTTCCATCTGAAAGTTCACACACAAAATAAAACCTCCTCATTGAAATCATGATTTATATACATGTTTGCCAAAACTGACCTAAAACATCTGGATTTAAAAACAGAATTCACACCCATGTGTTAAAGGGTCTTTTTCTTTCGCCAACTTTTGTTTCAAAGCGTTTTTTTTAACTACTTTCTTCTTTGTTTTCCCTCTCTAACTCTCTGATATTCTTAGCAGTGGCAGTCCATGAAGGAATTTTCTGGAAAGATGATAAATTAATATTTTTTTAAAATATAGGCTAATAACTGAATTTAGTGTAAATTAGTATTGATCAAACCTGATTTCTTATCATTTCAGTCATGTATTTTGTTTAAAATGTATGCTTATATACACAGTCAATATCTCGCTAATATCTTAAAATAGTCTTTATATATAATGTTAATTTATGAATTTAATTTAAAATTACTTTATATTAATGTAATTATACAAATATTACAAGTTAATATAATACAAGTTATGGCTGTCAATATAAAAAAAATACAAATAATTTATAAAAAATGACTGTTTATTAAGTCAATAAATTAACCATTTATAAACATCCAAATTATCTGTTTTTTTTTAAACAAAGACATTATTGTGGTGGCTGACAAGTCATTCAATAGACTGAAAACCATTGGCTTTAGATTCTATAACTGTCTTTTACTTCCTATCAGTGAATGGCTCCTCATTTCACTTGCTTGGCTTGAAAATATACATTTCTGAGAGAAGACGATAAATGCCAAAGTGAAATATGTATATTCATTAATGTAAATGTATGTAATTAGGATCAACTGCTGCTTGATAGTAAGCCTAAGGAAAGAGTATTAGTACACTATAATATGTGCTTTATCGTAACCATTTGACCAGACTGAAATTTTATTTTACTTTTTATGTTAACTTTGGGAAAATATTTAGTATGTGACCCATTGAAGGGTGTTGTTTGACTGTTATTGTGCTGAAGTTCATAAAAAGAAAGTAAAAAAAAACAAAAACAAAAAAAAAACATTTATAATAAAATATATCTTTATACATTACATGCATTTGTGTAATGCACATTTGTAAGAAACTGAATAAAATGCCAGGCAAATAAAATATTTTGCTTTATTCAAAATCTTTTTTTTTTTTTTGGATGCTTAGCTTATCAATTGATTCCCAATTCCTCGCACTCCTCTGGCCCCGTTATATAATACATAAATGACCAAAAGCTTCAGAGGGGTAGCTAAAAACAACCGGAACATCTACAATCTACTGTCATCATTTTAAACTCTAATTCACCCAGTCGGGCGTCTGTGCATGTGTGATTGTGTGACGGTAGCCATTGTGACAGCAGTAACAAGCGTGGGCTACTCTCTATGTCACAGACCCATAATGGAAATGGAAACCTTGGAAACCTGTCAGGGTGTTTCTGCCTCATCTTGTGTGCATGTGCAAGAGGATGGCAGACTCCCCATGTGTCCACACGTGTGGGTGGACACATGGGCCGGACTCATTCATTTCTTAATTCAATCTGAATGAGATGTATATGCCCTGTAGAGCTAATAAACCCTGACAGATTTTTCCCTCTCTGAACAATTTTTTTTTGTAAACAGGACTGGAAATATACAGAAATCCTGTCTGTATGCCACAACAATTCACATTCGATCCTTTAGAGAAGCAAACTAGCATACAACAATTTTATTTGCCTTTTCTGAAATATATTCAAATAAATGCTCAGCTGATATAAGGACATGATGACGATAGCCTTAAGACTCCGATATCTTCATAACAAACTCAAAGAGAGAAATACGAAACAGAAAGTTTGCTGTTGCTATGACTCACCGATTTCTGTTTCTGTTTGGCAGGCCCACCTATCATTCCACACGCACACACACCCGCAGAAGGAGAGAGAGGACAAGCAAGCAAACAAACAGAAGCTTGTTAGTGACAAATTGTTAATACATTTAGGATGCTGGGAAAGGATGAATCAACAAATCAGAGGTGGCCAAATGAAGAAAAGATGGAACCATTAAGGTATTAGATAAACCTTCCTGATTAATCATTCAGGTTGATGTGTAGTAAAATTCTCCCAGCATGAACACAGTCTCATGAGGCTTAATTCAAATGACTGGATTTGTGAGTCTAGATTCACCCAAGAATACACATTCTGTCATTATTTATTCACCCTCATGTCGTTCCAAACATGTATGACTTAAGGCCCGATCACACCAAGAACAATAACTTTATTAGCGTCCACACCAGTGAACGATATCTCGTCTGTTTATTCCAAGCCCACGCTCGTCACTCGCTTTAAATTCTCGAGCTTGTTATAGCAGGATTGATTCTAATTGGCTGTCAATGAATTTATCGTTCATCAGCTGGAAAAAATTATTCTGAAAGTGATTCCAACGATAGTTTCTCTGTGCCTTTATCGTTATAGTTGTGGTGTGGACTCTGCTATTGTTTAATATTGAGAACGATTTTTAGAACTATATCTTTATCGTTATCGTCCTTGGTGTGAACAGGCCTTTACTCTCGTCCAAGAAACACAAAAGGATGTGAGAAAATGACAAACAGCACCATTAAAGTACCATAAAAGTAGTCCATATGACTTATGCACTATATACCAAGTCTTTTAATCATATGGCTTCAACAGACTTGAAATATTATAACTGGTGTAGTACTTTTGTGTTGTTTTTGTTATTTGCAGAGCATTCTTCCTAATATTTTATATATAAGATGCATATATTCATTCTTAATTTCATTCAGTTTTATTTTGTATGATTATACAATTGAAAATGTATAATCATACAGGGTGAGTAAATGATGAAGAATTTTAATTTTGGCTGGACTATACCTGTAATAATGCATTCACTTAATCCCTTGGATGTGAATTTTTACCAAACAAACACACAAAAGGCAAAGACTCCCCTAATGTTTCAAAGACACAGAAGTTGCTTGGTTAGGAACGAGTCTGATTATTAGTCACATCTGAAGGAGGCTGTCTATTGATGCATTCTGGGGTTATCACCAGGGTTACCTTCTTAAAGAAAGGGAGGCGGGACAGGTTGCCTTGAGGGGAGGTGACACTTCCGCCCACACCCTTTTGGTCACGGGTGTTGGCAGGCTCCACCTCCTCAACATCCGAATCCGAATCGTCATAAAGTCCAGAGGACAAGTCAGCTAGGGGACCAATTGGGAGGTGGATGGGTTTTAATAAAAGAGAGGATGGGGGATGGAAGAGAGAAATAGAGAAGGAAATGAGGGTGAAAGAACAGGGAAACAAGGGTAATGGACAGAAAATGAGAGAGGAGGAAGAGAGGAAGAACAGCAGCATGATGTACAGACTTCACCGAGTCAGAAAGGTAATGAGAACACAGAAGGTGTTTTAAAATGACAAGCAAAATTAAAAAAGAAATGACCTTTTCAAGAAATACAAACAAGTGGTATAGTGTCAAGTCCCTTCTCTGAGTTTGGGTTTTTAAATTAATTTTAAATTCATGTTTATGGGTTAAAGGAATATAATTTACCCTATACTAACAACAAGCAAACGATATTATACTTTTTTTCTTCATTTAATTGTTTATTTATTAAAATAATCCACATGAAAGTCAAGTTTTTACATTGATTCCAAAACAATAACAATAATATACAACAATATACATAACATTTTTTTAATTTTCACAGAAAAAAGCTACAGTAAAAACATGTCAACTACAGTAATTGCAGTTACATGCAAGTTACCTCATATTTATACTGCGAGAAACTGTAAATAGTTTAACAAAATTTTACTGTGAAATCTATTTTTTTTGCAGATAAAAACCATGAAATACCATATAATTTAGGGTGACAAATAGTAAAAGGACCTTTCAAGTCATCCCTGGCTGACACAACAGGATTAGATTTTATATAAATAATTTTGTTTCTTCTTGTTTTGTACATTATTTATTGCATTATTTTATCATCATTTATGTACTACTTGCGATGAACATACTTTCTATAGATAGGCCACTTACAAAGAATTCTGATTCATCATGTGGCTTTCCGCTTTACCAGTACATTTCAAGGTACAACACAGATTTTAGTAGATTGGTAAATTAATATATATTTAATGTAATATATAAGTAAGTTTTAGGTTGATTATATTTTACAGGGAATTTCTGGCAACCACAGCTGCCATATTTTACTGTATATTTAACAGGATATTTTTTACAGTGTCAAGTATCAATCAAAATTGGTTTTATTTGGTTTTATACTTGACCCAAAATTGGTTTTATTTGGTTTTATACTTGACCAAACATCACCAGAAGCGGCGACATCTATAGTTAAATAAGTTGAAAAAGGTATCTGCTGGTGTACAATGTTATTTTAGCAACCTGAATTATTTGTACACTCATATTTTGCTCATTTTCTTTTATTTTTGGGTACTGTTTTTGTTTTTTGTACTTTTATTATTTTTCATTCCATTTTACGGAGGACCTCACTTGCCTCCTGAGAAAATGCCCCTGATTACAAATTAATCAAACTCCCCGAGTTGGCACAGCTATGACAGAGCGCATAAACCACAGGTAGCTCAATGTGAGAAAGATTTGAAACTACAATTACAGATGATGATGACAAAGAGAAAAGGAAGAATTGATAAAACAACAGATAAAGACTGGAAGACTAGAAGAATGAGTGTTAAGAGGGAAGAGAAGACGGCAGAGGGGATCCTAAAGGGGTGTTCTAACTGTCACTTTGTTCAATGATTACCCAGTGTGAAAATAATGGGTTTATGTTCTGTATATGTGTGGGTTTAGAGGCACAGGGATGTCATAACCCATCACAACAAAACCAAAAAACTGACAGCATTACTGTCTGATCATACCTGTTCCAGGTGGAGTGGGCCTCCGGGCACCTGTGGCAACATCCAGACTAGAGCTTCCACCAGACTTACTAGAAATAGATAGAGAGACCAATGGAAAGTACTTAAAACATACAACAATATGGTTAGTGGCTACATCCATCACCTTTTAAAAGTTTCTGGTCTGTAAATATTGTTTACATATTTTTGAAAGAAAGTCTCTAATGCTCACCAAGGCTGCATTTATTTGATCAAAAACACATTAAAAACAGAATGTAATTTATTCTTGTGCATGTAATTTTTTAGGATTCTTTGATTAATAGAAATTTCAAAAGAGCAGCATTTATTTGAAACAGAAATCTTATGTAACATTACAAATGTCTTTACTAACTTTTAATCCATTTAATGCATTTTTGCTGAATAAAACTATTAATTTCTTTCAAAAACAATCATGACTGACCCCCAACTTTTGAACAGTGGAGTAGCTAGTGATGCATGGAGTACATGTCTGTTTCACACAGCAACAACCGCATAAGTGCTACAGCATACAGAAAAAAACAGAAATAGGCTCATGTGATTGGCTGTTACCTGGAGCTAAGGCGGTTCTGTCTCAATCTCTGTTCTTGTAATTGACGGGTGCTCTCAAGCTTCACTGGACTGGGGATAAACCCCACCTCACATCCTTCCTTCACCAAACGCCCAATCCACCAGTCATTATTATACTTCTGTTAACAGAAAAACACACAAACATACAAAGACATGAACACACAGCTTTTGAATCATGTAAGCCAAAGGTACAGTTACCGTCCATATGATTACATGCATATAATTATACTGAAGATCAGTATATTGTTGAAGGATTAAATTATACATCGAATGGTGCTGTAAGCAATATCAGATATTTCAGCAGTGTTTTTGCGGTCGCCAAAGTAGATGTCATTTATTTCAGTGATGTCTGTCATTTTACCGGTTAATGTTAAATTGCTTACGACACCTTTGAAGGCAAAATATGGCTGTCTGACCTCTTTGATGTGCAGGAAGTCTTTGGATTCGAAAGAGATAGCCATGCCCTGAACCGGCACATCATCATTAGGGCCTGGGTTATAGCCAACATTAGTCCTCACCGCAAACGCTACAGGCTTGGTCTTCAGAAAGAAAGGGGATGAGAGAGATAAATGGAGAGGATTAAAACAGAGAGAACTGTTAGAAAAGAAAGAGCTCCAGTGAAAAACTCTATAGAGATAAAGGAAGGACAGTGGTCATATGATCAGCTTTACAGCTAACATATGGAAGTGATCTTATATATAGTCAAGAGCAGAGGTCTTCAATCCTGCTCCTGGGGACCCACCATCTTGCAAAGTTTATTTCCAACCTGCTTCAGCACACCTGCCTGTGTATTTTTAAAGTGATCCTGAAAAGCTTAATTAGCTGGTTCAGGTGTGTTTGATGAGGGTTGGAGCTGAACTCTGCAAGACGGTGGGTCCCCAGGAGCAGGGTTGAAGACCCCTGGTCAAGAGGATGGAATAATACTGCTGAACAGTATGATGCTTCTGAACTCATATCCCGTGAGTAGCACGTGGGCAAGCCTCAGTCAACACATCTGATTAAGTGTGACAATGTTTCTCCATGACTGAGATGGAAACTTATTGGTGTGGGACCACAAAATAACCATTTGTAATAGGTTAATGTTCCATTTTTTTCTGTGAAAAATTCCCAAATAAAGATTAAGCACACTTTGTGTTTTTAATAACTGTCCTTTAAGGTAAAGTGTGCAATTTTTCAGAGTTTTTCAGAATAGAGTATATACAGGTACATCTCAATAAATTAGAATGTTTGTGGAAAAGTTCATTTTTTCAGTAATTCAACTCAAATTGTGAAACTTGTGTATTAAATTAATTCAATTCACACAGACTGAAGTAGTTCAAGTCTTTTTTTCTTTTAATTGTGATGATTTTGGCTGATATTTAACAAAAACCCACCAATTCACTGTTTCAACAAATTAGAATACTTCATAAGACAATAAAAAAAAAACATTTTTAGTGAATTGTTGGCCTTCCTGGAAAGTATGTTCATTTACTATACATGTACTCAATACTTGGTAGGGGCTTTTTTTGCTTTAATTACTGCCTCAATTCGCGTGGCATGGAGGTGATCAGTTTGTGGCACTGCTGAGATGGTATGGAAGCCCAGATTTCTTTGACAGTGGCCTTCAGCTCATACGCCTTTTTTGGTTTCTTGTTTCTCATTTTCCTCTTGACAATACCCTATATATTCTCTATGGGGTTCAGGTCTAGTGAGTTTGCAGGCCAGTCAAGCACACCAACACCATAATCATTTAACCAACTTTTGGTGCTTTTGGCAGTGTTGGCAGGTGCCAAATCCTGCTGGAAAATGTAATCAGCTTCTTCAAAAAGCTGGTCAGCAGAAGGATGCATGATGTGCTCCAAAATTTCTTGGTAAACGGTGCAGTGACTTTGGTTTTCAAAAAATACAATGGACCAATACCAGCAGATGACATTGCACCCCAAATTATTACAGACTGTGGAAACTTAACACTGGACTTCAAGCAACTTGGGCTATGAGCTTCTCCACCCTTCCTCCAGACTCTAGGACCTTGGTTTCCAAATGAAATACAAAACTTGCTCTCATCTGAAAAGAGGACTTTGGACCACCTGGCAACAGTCCAGTTCTTCTTCTCCTAGCCCAGGTAAGACGCCTCTGACGTTTTCTGTGGTTCAGGAGTGGCTTAACAAAATGAATACGAAAACTGTAGCCATATTCCTTGACACGTCTGTGTGTGGTGGCTCTTGCTGCCTTGACCCCAGCCTCAGTCCATTACTTGTGAAGTTCACTCAAATTCTTGAAATCGATTTTGCTTGACAATCCTCATAAGGCTGCTGTTCTTTCAGTTGGTTGTGCATCTTTTTCTTCCACACTTTTTCCTTCCACTCAACTTTCTGTTAACATGCTTGGATACAGCACTCTGTGAACAGCCAGCTTTCTTTGGCAATGAATGTTTGTGGCTTACACTCCTTGTGAAGTGTGTCAATGATTGTCTTCTGGACAACTGTCCAGAACTGTCTTCCCCATGATTGTGTAGCTTAGTGAAACAAACTGAGAGACCATTTTGAAGGCTCAGGAAAACTTTGCAGGTGTTTTGAGTTGATTAGCTGATTGGCATGTCGCCATATTATAATTTGTTGAGATAGTGGATTGGTGGTTTTTGTTAAATGTGAGCCAAAATCATCACAATTAAAAGAACCAAAGACTTAAACTACTTCAGTCTGTGTGCATTGAATTTATTTAATACACGAGTTTCACAATTTGAGTTGAATTACTGAAATAAATGAACTTTCCCTGACATTCTAATTTAATTGAAGCCACTGTATATATATATATATATAATATATATAATATATATATAATATATTATTCTATTTTTATAGTAGAATAATATTGGTACTGAATTCGAATTCTATGCTAAAACACCAACATGTAACTAACAAATTTTCACACTTTATTGATGTCTTGTGTAGTAACATTAATAAAGTACTACTATTTCCATAAGGAAATAGGGACATCTCAAAATGATGTTCTTTCTACAATCAAGTCTATTATCTTCACTCATAGAAGAGTCTGAATAATAGACCAATGAGAAATCGATAGAGAGAAACTGGAACAGAACATGAAAGAACATGAAAAAGTAAGACACCTTAGCCTTCTCTAGAGTGGCAAGAGCTTGTCTATCGGCTTCTTTCCTGAGAGCCTCAGGGTCCTCCTCCAGAGACACGTCAGAGTCTGAAGGACGACTGGTGTAGGAGTCTGCTGAGCCCTGCCAGAGAACAGAGAGGGGGAGTGAGAGGGAGGCAGGGACGGAGGGTGAATCTGTGTTAACAGCCTTTGGCACAGTGTTTGAAAAAGCTCTTTTTTAAATTAGTATTCCTTATCTAAAACCAAACACAATAACAATTTTACATCTCTTCTTCCACCAGGCCAAAAGAGAAGTGGCACAAATGACCACACATTGAGTTATTGTACGACATGCAAACAATTTGTGAATGAAGAACAGGTTGAAGGAGAGGGAGAAACAGTGTGGGAGGAAGGGAAAGAGAGCAGAAGGTACAGTACAAACACGAGAAAAGAGTTTCTAAGAATATGAGAGTAGCAAAACAGAAAGAAGCAAATATTTAGAGCAGCTGAATCAAAGGAGATGAGCTTCGCATGATTCTTACAGTTTGTGTATGTGCAAGGATGTAAACAAACATTTGAGATACTGGTGTGTCCTCAACTACAAGAACTTGTTTGTCCCAGGGGTTGATTCTTATTAAAATTGACGTTTAATTATTAATTAATTAATTAATTAATGTTAGTTTTTTTTTTATCACCGTCACATACAATAATCATGGAAACTTTTTCTTCACGCCTTCATCATTTATTTATGCTATTTTTAAAATGCTTTTGCTTTTCAGATGTATAGTTTTTACTGTTTACCCATTAAAATCCATCAAAAGGTACAAGTGAATATGAATTATTAATTTAATTATTAAAATAAAAAACCGATTAATAATAATAATTTAAACAGAAAAGAATACTCAATACTTCTGATATATAAAATTAATAATACCAATTTTTACATTAAATTACACGTGTTACTCCCATCACGATTAACAAACAAGCAATCAATAAAGTGTTATCAAAAGTGCGTGTTACCAAGGTGACAAAAGTCTCAATGAAGAGCTTAAGATGAAATATGACATGACAAAACGTGTACAGACTGTGAAAATCACTTGTGTACAGACTATTTTTATTTCCATCACAATCATTTTCACTGCAAAATGCTATCAAGCACAATATATAATTAGAGATTATAATAAAACACACTATGATAAAACACACATATGTCTGTATTGATTTTTACTTGCTTTAGAGTCTGGTTAAGTTCATGAAGATACTAAAAGCAGACAAAAACACACACAAATCGTCGTGGCATTGACTTTCACAGTACAGTACGGTGTCAGAACCTTTATATAAGCCTCCCACTCCTCTCATCTTTTTTCCCCTACTTTCCTCTCGTTTTCCTGTCTATGTTTCAGGTGTCGAGCGGACTCTTATTCGTGGGAGGTGTGGACGGTGTGCGGACAGCTGCAAGAATGACTCACTGGATGGATGCGCTTTGCGTGTGTGAACATGAGTGCATTAGGTTTGTCACATATTTGTGAGTATGTGTGTGTGCATGTGTGTTTTAAATAGAAATGAGAATGTGTCAGACTGACATATGCCATATGCATTGATGTTAAATTATTCATTGTGAAACAGAGGGTCACAGGAACCCAGCACACACACTAAATATCACTGGCTTCACTAGACAGCAACAGATTGCACAGCACACACACACACACACACACACACACATTGCCTGGTATACTATCACTTTTACAGCAGAGATGTTATATTTGTAATTGTCATTAGAGTGGTCATAAAGTGGGCTAAATCCGAATCCTGCCAGAAACAAATCACACAAACATGCACGTTTGTCTATCATGGTAGGGATTTTCCACTGACATCTATATTTTTATACTGACCTGAGTGACCTCATGATATTTCTATCTTCAAACCTTAAGCCAAACCCGTTCTGAATGATCAAGTCATTATTTTGTATGTTTATTAAGAAAAACCACATTGGTCCTGTTGGCTGGTCCCACAGTGTAAGTGATTTCAGGTTTTACGATTCTTGTTGGGAAATCTGACGCCTAAAATGTAGGGAACCTGACACACAGATAGTTTACGGAGCTATTTAAATGGGGACATTCCATAGACGTCTATTGTTTTAATAAACCGCAAGTTATAAATACAATATCCTAAACTAATGCTAAGTTTTTCAGTTTTGAAAAATAAAATCTGACTTCACTGGGCTAAACTGTTCCAAATGACATTTTCCACTAGTAGCTAGACTATTAAAATTTCAAATAAAACTATTTCCCTCAGACTAGAAGGTTTAGGACAGTACAGTATCACTAAAGAAAGCAAATCACTTAAGAAGATAACCTTCTATTGTGACCATGTAAAAAGGAAATTCATTACTCAACAATTAGAAAGTTATATTATTAATATCACAGAAAAGACCTTTCAGGCACAGTGTTGAACAATGCTAACTAGCTAAAGGAAAAGATCCAGTGAATGAAAATTTATTTTGGTTATTAAAGGGGTCATATAATGCTACATGCACTTTTACAAGTTGTTTGAACTGAAATGTGTGTTGGCAGTGTGTACACAACCACCCTAAAATTATAAAAATCCACCCAGTGGTTTTTTGTTAATCTACTAAAATCTTTACCCCTTTCTCAAATCGAGCCGATCTTAGATGCCTGTCTGTGTGACATCACAAAAACAGGCCTCTCCCACGATAGTTTGATTGACAGTAGCATTTCAGCACAGACTGGACTGGCGTCTTACACCCACCCTGATTGAGCTGTCATCAGTCCGCCATTGTTTCACCGCCGGAGCAGATGTAGACAAGAATGAGCTAAGCGATTGAGGTGTTCTGTTGTTGGATGTAATAATGAACATAGCAGTCGTTATTTACTTCCGACATCTGAGCCGCTGAAGACGCAGTGGATTATGTTTGTTTTTGAAGGGAATGCACCCCCGATCTACATAAATGCATCTTATGTTCGCGCAAATCATTCGTGATCCAACTTCACCTACAGAAGAAGTGAGTGTAAGGTTTTTTTTAACGAATCTTAGCAAATCGCCTTTCCTAATAATGTGCTAATTAGCAAGTTTTACGATGAATGCGGCTAAAGTTTACTGTCTCTCAGAGAGCGGCTTGGAAGAGAGGGGGCGGGGTCAGCAGAGCTCATTTGAATTTAAAGGAATGGAATGCTACAAATCGGCTTGCTCTGAAAAGAGCTGTTTTGACAGGGTAAAAAAGGTGTTTTTTGAGAAATTTTAACCAAACTATGTTACAGACTTTTCATTAAGACCCTAAAGAATCATATCAACAAGTGGAAAATGGGCATCCTATGACCCCTTTAGGGAATTAAAAATCTTAAGTTTAATAATACCTAATCACAATTGAAATAACCCCGGATTTCATTCATTTGCTCATTTTTGTGCGCGCAAGATGCTTCATGCAATCTCTCACTGCATTAATTCTGGTATTTGCACCTCGGCCCTGTTTTGGGTAACTGTTAGCCGCCTATGTGTTTGGCAGTTTTCAAGGCTGGTACCAGGTCACCTCAGTAAAGGTCTACGACATCCATTCTCTTCATACAACACCAAGAACTTCACAGTAATATCCCAGGCCTAAATGTTATGAAGCTGGCTCCATTGTAGTAGCCACGTATTAACAATAATATTAGCTTAGGCTCTGCAGAGCTTGTAAACAAAGTTGACATTTTCCGTCTTCCAGCATGCAAATTTCCTCAGGCTGTGTAGAAAGCAGCCGTGAACACTATACATCAATAACACTGTCAGACACATGCTAGTCAAGACATCAGCGGTGGCAAGACAGGAACATGGAGCGGGGAAGGAAACAAAAGACATGCCAGAAGATGACGGCTGATGGAGAGAGAAAAAAGCGAGAAATGGGACGAAATGAAAAGGACTGTGTGGGAGACGTGGAGATGAAGGATTAGTACTAGCTCTGAAAAAAAAATCTCCCACTCACTCATTGTGGGATGATCAAATGTAACAATTATGCCTCTCTATATGAAATCAACAATAAATGACTGGTAGATTATTCTGATGTTATTATTTTAAAATTCCTTTCCCAGGTTTTTATAAGAAATATGATTTCAGTTTAAATGAATGTTTTGCATTCAGCGTATGTTAAGCTCAAAAATGCAGATTACTACATAAAATAACTTCTCTACGTTTAAAAAAGAAGAAGCAAAAATCATGGTTACAGTACTTACACTTACAATGGAAGTATTCAAAACACATTTAAAAACATTTTCAAACTGTTATACAAACTTCATATTTCTCCAAATTTTTTCTTCTTCAGGTTTATACAACTATACAGTACTCTAATGGTGAGTATAAAAATATATAGAGTAAGTTCTTTCCAACTAATATTTTACATATAGTTATAATATTTCTATTTTTCACATCCAGGTGGACACTGGTGGTTGAGGAGATTTTCTCCTTCAAAAATGTGTAAAGCAATTTGAGAAAAGCGCTATACAAACATAATGACACAACACAACAACAATAATAAACAAACAAACAAATAAATTACATTATTTTACAGAATTTGGTTAGGTAATATCAGGTAAAAATCGATATTATGGTTTTATTCTGCTTTCTAAATCACTTTCAAAAGACTAAAATCTAAAATCATGAGATTAATCACAATAATTTCAATCTATTGACAGCAATAGTTTTATGATTCTCTTGAGGTTTATATTTACCAGTACTCTAATGGTGAGCAGAAAAATACACAGTGTTACATATATTTATAGTTACGGTGTTATAGTTATATTTCACGTTACAAATAGGGTCTTTACACATAAAAATATGACTGCCTTTTACAATTCAGAAAGGGGCAAGTGTATCATTATATCTGGGTGTCCATATCATCAAACCCCCCAGTGTCTCTGATAAAAGAAACAAACAGAAGATCATACAACATACTGTTTCTTTCACTGATTTTTTATGTTATAAATAACATGTGGATCTGTTTATGTACTTTTACTGTTTACAGAGTACAATGAGTGTAACATGAAAGTCACAAATGCATGTCGCTTCGGGGAATATGCAACAAAACCATATGCTTCTGAATTCATTTGTTGCTAAGGCACTACATGGATCAAATTATGCATTAGCCTATTTGTCCTTAGGACAGCTGAATTGTTCAGGTATTAAGTGAACAGTCTACACAGAATGACAAATAATGGGAAGCACATGCACACAAGCAGATAATATTCATGTATGAATGCATTGACCCCTACAGCAAAGATTAGGATGCTTTTGAACAAACCCTGAATTCTGTTTGCTCATGCAAGCATTGATACCGTCCTCACAATCTGCATCAATCTGATCCTGGACACTCAGACATCTTCAAGCCATTTAAGCAATAAATCACAGCTTTATTATTCCACAGAATCTAACCATCAAACTTAAAAAGACACATTTAACGCCAGATCACATTTAGAGATGTATATCTTACAGCTATAAATCTGACAAGCCAAATACCCTGCAGTGAAAATACAGTGAGACTAAACCTGTTGATGACACAAAAGATGACATTTTACACATTTTCTCTGCATCCTATTCCTAATTCTTTCATATTTTTAATCAAAAATGATGCCAATCACCAAACCAGGCAATTTTACAATTTACTGAGCCACATAAGATTCAGTCAACAGTCACTGTAACCCTGATTTTTACCAAATACGGAGATTTTCCCTCAGCATTTCACCTGCTCTTTCACATTACATCACAGCATTTTAGCATTTCAAATGCTTAAGATGGTTATGAAAGGCTCATCTAGCGATTCAACTCAATGTTGCCTGAAAAAGCACATGCAAAGATATGTTTTCACCCTTATTTATTGTTCTACCTCCACAAAAAGCTCCTTTAAAAGCTCAGTAAACATAATTAGCATTGTGGAAGCATAATTAATCACATTTGATGCAGTTCTATAATGAATGTATGAACACCTCTGTTAGTTGGTACATGTGATTTAGTTGAATAATCACACTCCATGGGTGCCAAGACCAGACAGGAACCCAGGCAAAGGGCCCTGTGACAAGGCCGCCAGTACCAACAAGTCCCTTGAGCAATGCGGGGCTAATTTTACAAAACCCGCAGGCCTAAGCAACTGCCCAGCCCAAAATGGAATCAAACAGCAGCATGTGAGAGAGAGAGAGAGAGAGAGAGAGAGAGAGAGAGAGAGAGAAGAGATGAGAGATAGAGTGCTACATGAAAGGAGAAAGAGGTAGAGAGAAGGTGCAATATTGATAAGAAAAGATCCATGTTTCCAAGGCAGTTTTTTGACGCAGTCGTTAGTACGCTTAATTTACCACCACACAAACTCACACGGACGTTTCCAGGTGTTTCTTACCATTGCGGGCCTCTGAATCCGTGCGTTGGTCTCCATGGCACTCGCTCCTTGCCACGGTAACACAGAGTCACACCCAAAGATCTGAGTCCTCGCTGAACACGATGTGTGTGTGTGTCACAAGAGGGTTTGTATCAATGTGTGTGTAGCTGTGATGGGTGTGTGTTGCAAAAGTCAGCCAGGAGACTATACGTGTGTGTCAGGGATTGACCAATTGCTCTGCTAACCTCATCACCCCCTCCTGGCTCATTCCGACACTCACAAACACACACACACACAGCTGAAACCTGTACTCAGTTTCCAAGTTGAAGGGGGTAAAGAGAACGAGAGAGAGAGAGAGAGAGAGAGAGAATTGGGGTGGGGTGGGGGGTCAAATTGCAGGACTTGTGCTACATTTGCAGACTGAGGGGTTAAATTTAGCTGTGACAGGCAGGGGCAGATCTCTCTCTCTCTCACTCAGCCTCTCCCATGTTTAGCTCCGGTATAGAGTGGCGAGTGCCAGAAAGAGTGGGAATGTAAACGTCAGAGACAGAAAGACAGACAGACAGACAGAAAGAAAGAAAGTGAGAGACCCTTTTGAACACTCCCCTCTCTGACAGAAGGCCACCTGACTCATTGTGTCTGTTACCGGTGGATCCCACACACCGTTTATTCAGTTGCGCCACCTGAGGTTGACTCACTCAAGTAGAACAGCTTAATTTAGTTTAAAATCACCTGCGTGTGACCTTGTTAATAGTGATAAACTGATATATTTATTTGGCAGACTGAAACTGGCCAATATTTAAACATTTTGAGATTATCAGTCACTAACAGTGCCTGCAGAAGTGTTTGTTTTTGTTGAAAATATATCATTGTTTTCTACTATTTGCTTGAGCCAATTGTGTTTGTCTATTGTTGTGAAATAATTGAAAATCAGATCAAATTTTATATTCAATTTATGCAGAAACTTATGGTAAATCCACATTTTCTTCAAACCTCCAATATTCACATACACTCTTAAAAATAGAAGAACCTTTTTGTCTAAATGGTTCCATAAAGAACCATTTAACATCTGAAGAACCTTTCTGTTTCACAAAAGGTTCTTTGTGGTGAAAGAAGGTTCTTCAGATTATAAAAAGTTAAGAAAGGGATGGTTTAAAGAACCCTTTGACTGAATGGTTCTTTGTGAAACCAAAAATGGTTATTCTATGGCATCGCTTGAAGAACCTTTTGGAGCACCTTTATTTTTAAGAGTGTCTTCCAGCAACTGTGTAAATCTAATCGCAGGTCCTTAATTGGCCTCAGTCATTGAAAAATCTGTATTAAATGACTACTGCCTAGTAATAGATTTAGTGTTTGTCAGCTGAACAAACACTCACATGTCACTTTGGATCAAAGTATCTGCTCAATGAATCAACGCAAATGTCAGCACCAGTAAATAAAGTACAAACAAAATAAATAAATAAATAAAAAACACAAATATGACATACCCACTAAATTTACTTTCAGACCCGACCCTGGTGTATATGCTGCTGACATCCTCAAGTGGTGGTGCTCCAGATCCGGAGAGCGACCTTTGGACCCCGCAGGAGACTGCCTGTCCAAAATCACTCCACCATCCCTTGATTCAACCACACTCATTGCTTTTCTCCCAATGTGCCTCCTTATACGCCCTTAAAGTATGTACTCTTTTTTTGGTGAAGAAAAAGTACACACTTTTAAGTGTGAGGTAGAAGAGTAGGCAAGCTTTGGGACATACTATCACGTCATTCAATTGCATCTTTAATGGACCGTTCTGTCGCATAGTTACACGCACCCTGTCACTGTAAACTGGCCTGTCAATCATCCTGTCACAGTTAACATCCTCAATTCACATTTCAGTTAATTGCACTTCCTACCATGTCGGAGAGAAAAGAAGTAGCACAGTGATCTGCCAGTCGCGGGTCTTCATGCGGAGAACTCTGCTCATATATTCTGCATAATGATGCACTTAAAAGTTAACGACCAAACGGATGTTTATAAAAGTTTACATAGCTGTTGCAGATGAAATATTACACAGATAACATTAAGTAAATATTTTTTACCAGGTTAAATGTTGATTATTAGTAACTCAAACCCCTTTATCTAAACCTCTCTACTTAACCTTGTGGTGCACATCTGCCATGTTTGTAGTTTTTTTTAACGCTTTTTATTTGTGTTTGTAGTTCTCAACCGGGGGGGTGGGGGCTCTCTATAACTGATCATTCCCTCCCACGCCAAATGGATTGTGGGTAATATTAGCCATTAGAGTGTGCACGGATCCACACTTTAAAAATCGACCTGAAATAGTAGACCATCCGGGGACTTCTGGTATACTCTTTCCAACATACTATGCTTTGGAACACACTTATTCCTCTCAAATACTATTTAGGATGGATAGTCTGAACATTGGGACCCAGGGTCTGACTTTCACCACTCACCATCTTTGTCACGTTCTCTCTCTTTTATAGCTCAATGGGAATACAGAAAAATAATTCTGTGGATATGCAAATGTATGTATCCATTATTAAAGGCCATATAATGAAGTTTATTTTGAAACAAAAGAGCTTGATATAATATGAAAACATACAGTGAGTATTAGAACTTAAAAACAAAAATTACATAAAACATTCTAATGGGCATATTTTTTAAAGGAATAGTTCACACAAAACTTTTACTTCAAGACGTTTACTGATGCACAGGAGTCATGTGGATTACTGAGGTGGATGAACAATGTCTTCTCCATCATGTATTTCTGTTTTGTTTTGTTGTTTGTTGTCAATGTATATGTCATCATTATGTGTATCTTTTAATTTATAGTGAATGAATGTTGTATTATTGTTGGCTGTCTTTATGTTAGTTTTATGTTACCTGCCTAGGGACAGCAGATGAAAAGTAGTTATTGTTACTAATTCTGGCATATTTACATGGTGTATATTTATACAACAATGTTCATGAATATGCATGGTCCCTATTAAATAAACCAATAAAAAAAATTTTTAACAAAAACCCCCAATAAAAATTTTTTAAATTACATTTAGCAACATTTTTCCCCAAGTGCTTACAATAGACAATAAAAGCTCAAAACTACAAGAGCAACACTAGATAATTGGCATGACATCCGTTTAGCCTAGCAAGGATATAAATAGATATATATATCTATACACACACACACACTTATACACACACACACAAACAAAGAAAAACAATAGATAGAATAGAAAACATAGAAAGCTAGTTTTTTTTTTTCAAAGATCATTGAGGAGAAGTAAAATAGAAAAAAGTGTTAGAGTGAGAGGGTCAATAAAGGTGGAACCGATGGTTTTTCACTGTCATTTCTTGCAGTGGTAAAGACTCAGCTGCTCGGATTGCATTTGGCAGTCATATCCACCAGGAGGAATCCTTGATTAATGCGAGCAGCTAAGTAGCCAGTGCAAATTTTGATGACAAGGTGTGACATGCGTATTTTCGGCTCACTAAAGATTACTCTCGCGCGGCATTTGGATGATTTGGAGGTTTAGATAGACGGTGGCTGGAGACCTCCAAGAGACATTGCAATAGTCAGCCGGCCAGAACAAACTTGAACAAGGAGTTGTTGTTGCTTTTCGAAAGAAAGGGCTGATCTTCGAATGTTGTATCAAGCCCATCTGCAGTACGTGCCAGTTTTCAAGCAATGGGGTCTGAAAATTCACTTATCGGCAATCACAACTCAGGTTCTACGTTTGAGGCGTTATGGTTGATGATCCTAACTGGATTGTGAAATTTGATAAAGTGATCGGTTTTGGGAAACCACAAGCAGTTTCTTCCTTAGCCCGTTGAGTTGTTGGTGATGGTCCTTCATCCAGCAAGAATTGTCTGTTAGACAAGCTGAGATGCGAGGTGCTATCGTCGATCATCAGGATGGAATGAGAGGTAGAGTTTAGTGTCATCAGCATAGCAGTGATATGAAAAGCCATGTTTCTGAATGACAGAACCTAGTGATGCCATGTAGACAGAGAAGAGAAGTGGTCCAAGTACTGAGCCCTGAGGCACCCCAGTAGCTAGATGTTGCGACTTGGACACCTCACCTCTCCAAGATACCTTGAAGGACCTATCTGAGAGGTAAGACTCAAACCACTGGCGTGCGGTTCCTGAGATGCCATTTTCCAATAGGGTTGACAGGAGAATCTGGTGGTTCACCGTATCAAAAGCAGCAGACAGATCTAGCAAAATAAGTATAGAAGATTTGGAAACCGCTCTTGCCAGTCTTAGGGCTTCAACAACTGAAAGCAAGGCCGTCTCGGTCGAATGTCCACTTCTGAAGCCAGATTGGTTGCTGTCCAGGAGGTTGTTCTGTGTGAGAAAGGCTGAGACTTGGCTGAACACAACTCGTTCAAGTGCCTTCAAGATTACTTGTGGATTATTGTTATGTTTTTATCAGCTGTTTGGACTCTCATTCTGATGGCACCCATTCACTGCAGAGGATCCATTGGAGAGCAAGTGATGTAATGCTAAATTTCTCTAAATCTGTTCTGATGAAAAAACTAACTCACCAACATCTTGGATGGTCTGAGGGTCAGTAAAATTTCTGTGAATTTTCAATTTTGGGGGAACTATTCCTTTAAAAGTGCAGAACAGATTGTTTAATTATCAGGTACAGAGAGAAGGTGGAAAGAAGTAATGAAAAACTAAAACATGATACAAAAAACATAACTAACTTGCTACAACATGCTAACTAACTAACATGCTACAAATCCTCCTTAACCTTTTTCATTTACTTCCTGCATGCTACGTTTTTAGATTTGTCCACGCTTGTATTTATCCAGCAATAAAACCATAGAGATAAATATAAAAGTGCCACTCCAGACAAAACAGATATAACCCAGACAAATAAACACAGTAAACAACTCATGCAAACACGTGCAAACACACACATGCACTGAAGCAGATTGCACGCAGCGGCTTTTGTGTGGCATCAGGTGTGACCGTGGCATAAAGGGAAATGTAAGGGGATGTTCTGTTGTGCAGCTGCCATTTGAAGCCGTGATCAAACACACCAGCCAGTCCTCAGAGAGCCAAGAAGCACTCAACCTCAGCACTAAAAACCATGGAGGTCTGATCTAATGGCACCGAAAGTAATGGGAAAATTAGAAAGTGATCCATCAGGAGAGCCCGCAGGGATAAGGGGGTCAATTATTCAGGGGTCTCATCCTAATAAACACTGGCTTGAGAGCCACACCCATTAACTCACAACACAATTCTGTGTGTGTATCTGACAGTGGGACTGATATACAACCCCTGGTTGCGACCACATGTTTTTGTCAGCAATCAACACATCGGCCTATACACTTCCACACACACACACCCCCCCCAACACACATGCTATATAAACAAGCACAATAATCCATTTGCCTCCTCCTCTTCCGACTGTGCAACATGCTGCAGGGAGATTCGGGGCCCTGTCACCATGGAAACCTCGCCAGTATAAGAGCACAACCGTGTATGTGTGTGTGTGTGTATTTGTTCATATGTGTATACGCGTGGGCGTCTATGAGACCAAGGCCTACACAGGTTTTCATACTTTCAGCTGCCAAAGAGGGGGCAGACACATGCGGAAACGTACTATACAATCATAAATATTCATGAATCTTCTAAAGTACGTCCTTACAGGAGCACTAAATATCTTCATCTTTGAAGGTACACAAGTTTGTGAGCACATGTAAGAAGAATCAATTTTATGCACACGTATATTTGAAGAAAAAAATAGGCAGGATTCAACCTTTCCAGTCTGTGGGGGGGGTGGGGGGGGGGGGTGGGGGGGGGGAGGGTGGGGGTGGGGGGATCCCCCAGGGAAGGATACGAGAGGTACTTTTTAGCATGAAACCCTTGTGTGGGCAAATGTCGTTCAGCAGGTCATGAGTAGTCTTGGGAGAGGAGTAACACATTTCGCGTGACACATTACCTTCCTTAAAATCTCAAGTGGGGACGAAAAGAAAAGAAAAAAGAAAAGGACTTGATACTAACTATATACAATATACTGCCTACTACAGGACCTGATACCATTTAGGGTTGCACTGATATTAAATATACCAAAACGTACGCCAATAATTATTTTCCGATGCCCATTAATTGATTACATGGCTCATATCAAAATCCGATTGTTTTTGTCTAAAACATAAACCAAAATAGTTTAAAACTGAATTTGACAAATTTATATTCATTTTGAGATGTGTTGAAGATCCCATTTAACATATTATTAAATTATTAAAAGGGTCATAGATGCATTTAAATTTTTCCTTTCTCTTTGGAGTGGTTACGGCTCTGGTGCATAAAGAAGATCTGTAAATTCAAAGTCTAAAATCCAAAGAGATATTCTTTATAAAAGTTAAGAGTTCAACCACTACCTCGCGAAAACGTCTCGTTTAAACACGCCTCCACATGTCTACGTCACAATGTGGAAAGATTAGCATACTGGCGTAAAGGCGTAACTTTTATTCTCGCTGTTGCCGCCGCCGCCATGTTGACATTCCTGCAGTCAGCATGCCAATTGCACGCTCCCTCAAAACTTGCGACATCTGTGGCATTGTGCTGTGTGATAAAACTGCACATTTTAGAGTGGCCTTTTATTGTGGCCAGCCTAAGGCACACCTGTGCAATAATCATGCTGTCTAATCAGCATCTTGATATGCCACACCTGTGAGGTGGATGGATTATCTCGGCAAAGGAAAAGTGTTCACTAACACTGATTTAGACAGATTTGTGGGCTCTATTTGAGAGAAATAGGCCTTTTGTGTACATAGAAATGGGGCAAAAACAAAAGTGTTGCGTTTATAATTTTGTTCAGTGAATATACATACAGTGGGTATAGAAAAGAATCACCCCCCTTTAAAATAATCACATGAAAAGGAGAAGAACTGCACAAAACACACACAGACCAACAGCAGAAACTACAGGCCAGTGGCTTGACCTCAGACTCTAAGGTGCTACATGCAGCTCTAAGTTGGCATGTTACTGTTTTAAAATGGATTCTGAGAACCTGAGAACTAGATTACATGGTGCATGATGGTTCAAAAAAAGGGAATTATACCTCACAATGACTTCTGCGACTGAGGCAAGAATGACAGACACAAGAAATTTGGGCGTCTTACCTGTCTGACAAAGCTGTTAGAGGTTGTGTCTGAGGAGGTGCTGCCATCGGAACGTTTGAAACGGCTCTTCCTCTTTGCATACTTCCCCTGAAACATTAGAGAGAAAAGAATTAGAAAAGAATGGACACTTTTTTGTATGCATGCCCACTCACTCACACACACACACACACACACACACATACAAACACATACATACAATGTGGATTTTAGGCCCGGTCTCTGTGTCCAGATATGATTACCCATAATTACTCATGTCCGCCAGTGTTCTCTGGGAATCAGTAATCTGATTGGCCTTAACATTGGCCAATGGCCTGGCTGCCCTCGGCAGGGCCCTCTATGTGGCATTCAAAGGCGCCAGACTCCATTGCCATGGAGATCAGTAGAAGGCTAATTGGGTTTGGTGGCACTAATAGACCCTGATGGATCAGGCAACACTGAAATATGTTCAAACCCTGCATTAACAGCTCACACCATTGGTTCATGCAGTGTTACTATATTATGTCAGGCTGGTTGGGATGTGCAAACAAACAGATCAGCGTTTTGAAAGGGTTTAGACCTTTCAGGGAATCAACTACGAATTACTGGCTTAAAGTTGGGATGTGAAAAAGCACTTTAACAGAAAAAAATTAAACACATCTAACTGAGATTGGAAAGTTATTATCTAGGGGTCATACAGAGTCCAGACATTTAACACTGTCATAATTGTTTCATGGTGATGAACATCTGAAAGGTGCTGTATAACATTTTTGTGCTTGAATGTCTCAAATATAAAAATATGAAATCCTTTTTGCGGTTAAGGAAATAAAATATAAAATAAAACTAGTGCAAATTCTGACAGAGTCATTTACTGTGTGGTTGATTTTGGAAACACACAGACAGAAAACAAGCCTCAACAACAAAGGTTTTCTGCACTGGTTACTCTAACTATGTAATATTATGATTACAGACACAAACCAGTTGCAAGCTTACTACAACTATTGCATAAATCAAACCACAATCAATGCCACATCTTTCCCAATATTGGTAATATTCCAAGGTCTTGCCTCTATCAGTGCCAGTGAAATCATAAAACATTCATTTAAAACCAAACAGAACAGGACAGAACCGCACTGTCTGCATTGCTACTGCGTCATCATAGAAGGTTCATAATAGACATTACAGTCACAAAAAAGGCATAATTGAGCACTGCCATTGCAAGTTACTGTGGTATATGCCAGACACTAGAAATACTTATTTTCCTTCTATAATACATTTCAATATTATTAAAGTCAACATAAAATCAATTAACCCAATTTCCAACTTCCTTAAAGCACAATCCTGGTCTTGCTGTGCATAAATCACTTGTTTGCATTATTCCCAGTAAAGAAATGGTTAAAATAATGCAGAAATAAAATATAAACATTATATTAAAAACTTCAACTGAAATGAAACCACTTGGCTGGATTCTTGTTTGCAATGATCCAATCTATTGCTACAAAGTTCTACACTACATTTTCCTTCTTAAATGTGTTTCACTCAGAAATACATCTGATTATGGAAGTAAAATGGTTTGAAAACAACATTTGACATTAACTTGTTAATTTTGAGATCCCTTGTCTTTAATTCTCTGTTACTCTCTTGTTCCCTTTAATCATGACTGAAACCTTATCTACCTTCTTTTTCCTGTAAAAGTGGGCACAGTCATTTGTAACTTTTATGGGTCGGGCTTCTGGTGTCATCCGCATTCAGCTATGTTTAGCTGTACAAAACAGCTTGTTTTGCTGCTTGATATTGCAAATTGGAGTGTCTTACCATATTATATTAATGTATTATCTTAATTATGAACACACTGGTTTGTAGTGCAAACAGTTTTACCGTTTACTGCACGTTGTTATTCTTCTCGTTATTTCCCTACAGCGGCTAGTGAACCAGAAGTCTCACACATTCACATAAAACGGCTTCCGCATTGAAGAATAAGGTGGATAAAATAATGTTATTTTAGTAATACTTATATAATATTAATAATAATACAATCTTGAATTAGCCTTTATGTTTATATCCAGTTTTATTTTTTATTTTATTTTTAGTTTAAGTCATTTTTAGTTTTAGTTGTAAAAAAAGTTTTTTTTTGGTCGATTTTTTTTAAGATTTTTAATTATATTTTATTTTGTTTCATAATTTTAGTTTTTTCAAACTTAAAAACTTATTTCAGTTAGTCATCAACGCAACATTTCAAATTTTCGTTACATTTTTTTTAAAGCTCAAGTTTCATGTACTATTCATATCTTATTTTATTTAATCTTTATTTCAATAACTGCAGCAGTTTTAGTTAACAATAGCAACACTGAAAATAATAACCTTCTTGTATTTTTGGCACCACCTATACTTTTATCCAACACAGCATCCAAGGACATACAGGTGCATCTCAATAAATTAAAATGTCTTGGAAAAGTTTATTTATTTCAGTAATTAAACTCAAATTCAACTCAAACTCGTATATTAAATAAATTCAATGCACACAGAACGAAGTAGTTTAAGTCTTGGTTCTTTATTGTGAGGATTTTGCTCACATTTAACAAACCCACAATCTCACTATCCCAAATTAGAAGACGTCATATAACCAATAAATTTTTTTTTTTTGGGGAAGCTGGCCTTCTGAAAGTATGTTATGTACTGTACCTGTACTCAATACTTGGTAGGGGCTCCTTTGCTTTAATTACTGCCTCAATTCGGCTTTGAATGGAGGTGATCAGTTTGTGGCACTGCGGAGATGGTATGGAAGCCCAGGTTTCTTTAACAGTGACCTTCAGCTCATCTGCATTTGTTGGTCTCATGTTTCTCATTTTCCTCTTGACAATACCCCATAGATTCAAGCACCCAACCATGGTCATTAACCAACTTTTGTGCTTTGGCAGTGTTTCAGGTGCCACATTTCTGCTGGAAAGAAATCAGCATCTTCAAAAAGCTGGTCAGAAGGAAGCATGAAGTGCTCCAAAGTTTCTTGGTAAACAGGTGCAGTGACGTAGGTTTTTTTTTTAAAAACACAATGGACCAACACCAGCATGTGACATTGCACCCCAAATCATCACAGACTTTGGAAATTTAACACTGGACTTCAAGCAACTTTGGCTATGAGCTTCTCCACCCTTCCTCCAGACTCTAGGACCTTGTTTTCCAAATGAAATATTACAAACTTGCTCTCATAAAAAAAAAAAAAAAATGGGAAAGAAGACTTTGGACCACTGGGCAACAGTCCAGTTCGTCTTCTTCTTAGCCCAGGTAAGACGCCTCTGACGTTGTCTGTGTTCAGGAGTGGCTTAACAAGAGGAATACGACAACTGTTTCCAAATTCCTTGACACGTCTGTGTGTGGTGGCTTTTTGATGCCTTGACCCCAGCCTCAGTTTATTCCTTGTGAAGTTCACTCAAATTCATGAATGGTTTTTTTTTTTGACAATCCTCATAAGGCTGCGGTTTCTCTCGGTTGGTTGTGCATCTTTTTCTTTCACACGTTTTCCTTCCACTCAACTTTCTGTTAACATGCTTGGTTACAGCACTCTGTGAACAGCCAGTTTTTTGGCAATGAATGTTTGTGGCTTACCTTCTTTGTGAAGGGTGTCAATGATTGTATTTTGGACAACTGTCAGATCAGCAGTCTTCTTCATGATTGTGTAGCCTAGTGAACCAAGCTGAGAGACTATTTTGAAGGCTCAGGAGAACTTTGCAGGTGTTTTGAGTTGATTAGCTGATTGGCAGGTCACCATATTCTAATTTGTTGAGATTGTTGAGTGAATTGGTGGGTTTTTGTTAAATGTGAGCCAAATCATCACAATTAAAAGAACCAAAGACTTAAACTACTTCAGTCTGTTTGCAATGAATTTATTTAATACACGAGTATCACAATTTGACTTGAATTACTGAAAAAAATGAACTTTTCCACGACATTCTAAACTATTGAGATGCACCTGTATATATATTTTTAATTATCACCATCTGTAACACCATAATTGTTATAGTGTAAAGCTTATGGTGTCAACGAAGCTGGAAAGGGCTAATCACTGCAAAACCAGATCTGAGAAAGGCCAGCAAAATGTCAGGGAAGGAGGAGGGAGTCGTGCTATGGTGATGAAAAGAATTTCCTGTGACACACGCCTCTTAGCTAATTAGGTAATTAAGGAGGAAAAGCTGTGCCATGGGGCAGGTCAGGAGGAATGATTTTAGAGTTACACAGTGTAACCCACATTATCACAGGGAAGGGAAGAGAAGAGAAGAGAAGAGAAGAGAAGGCTTAATGAAGTTTAAACACAGTGTCCTCAACTGACCATGTGTGGCTAATGATATCAATCCAATTAAAAACTACATTAAATACCCACTTATGGTCCTATCCTTAACATAAAATTAAACAGAAATTAACTTTTGTTCTGTACTCAATCAGTTTGCTCTCACACACATACACACTCGCCTCTCAACACTCTGCCTCCTCACAGCTATGTATAAACATGATTCAGATAGAGTACCTCTCCACAGCACAGGTCACACATATTCACGCTACCGCATTACATAAAGACCATTATATAAATACAGCCCTAGCCATCAGAAACACTACTGAAACGTCCATCCACACACCACACGCAGTAATAAGCCATGCTGAACAGGATGAGTGGCCTGTATGGAACAGGTGTACATTCCTACATCAACCATCCTCTGAAACAAACCACAAACAGAGAAAAAGGCAAAGCCAGAGAGAGGCATCAGTAAATGTTTTCACCTTTTGTAATAGTTGTGCACGAGTCCCTCAGTTGTCCTCAGTGTAAAAAGATGGATCTTAAAATCATACAGTTACTGTTAGAAAGGGGTCAAATATGCAGAAAATGCTGGAAATCCAAAGAATTTGCAGGACCTGGAGGATTTTTTTCTGAAGAACAGTGGGCAGATTAACTGCTCAGGACAAACAAGGGACTCATGAACAGCTATTACAAAACATGAAAACAGTCATGGATCATCCAGGTAATGACACAGTATTAAGATTCATACAAGGGTATGTAAACTTTTGAACATGGGTTTTTGGTCTTTTTTAAAAAATCATTTCAGTTATTATTTTGTCTTGGGTAGTGACAGTGCCAAATAAGAAAATAACATGCAATTTTCATGATCTCTCGTATTTTGTTAAACCTTAATATTTTGCTATTTCGCAAGGTTATGCTAAACTCTGAAGCAAACGGTAGTATCAAAAGAGAAAAAAACAGCTAAATAAGATGGAGCTGTTTGGGTAACTACTTTTTTTGGCAGCAAATGGTAATTTTGCACACTTGCTGCAGTAAGAGATGAAAAGACAGTAAGGTGCAACTTCTTTTCATTCTTTTTCAATTTAAACAAACACTTAGATCACAGTTAGGATAGACTAATTAATTGGCATTTCTTTACCAATCTATCCCACTATACTTCAATACTTCAACCCACTAGGTGTTTATTCCCGTTTGTCCAGTACGTTTTTAAAATCACTTAAATAAACACATTAATTAACCCAAAAATAGATGCATCCATTCTTTTATATATTTTAATACTTACAGGTCAGAATAAGTATGTTGTTTTATTTTCACATAAATATATCAGCTACACTAAATGACGATGGCATTATTTCAAATTTTATTTTCACAACAGTTATTTGAAACATTAAAGAAAACACTTTACTTGCATTTAATATGCTTTCTGTGTAAAATCACTTTTGTAAATTTAATTTGATGCAGACACCAAAATGGGACGTCTCGTCTTTGACCCTAGTAATAGTATATATATAGATAGATAGCTAGATAGATTAGATAGATAGATAGTTACAACCCTCTACATTGCGAGTAAATAAATCACTTGCATATGCGACTAAAATCTCACTCTGTGACTAAATGACGTCTGTTCCTAGTCCAATGTCTATAATTCTCAGATTTTCTCGCCATTGGTGAGTTTGGAGGCTGATTATATGATTCACAGATGGATTTGTCCCTCACAACACTCTGACTGAGCGCTCAGAGTTTCACTCTCTGTCACGATCTGTGATATTTTTTCAGTTCATCTCAATGGATGCGCAGTGCACCTGTGTTTGTGTGTTTTGGCGTAACGTAAACTCTAGTGTGAATGCGCACGACTCGCCGTCACTTTCTCTGACTGTGAGCAGAGAGCGAGCGAGAGTCTTGTATAACATGCAGAATTGATGCACTACATTTAAACTATATACTTTGTTGTATTTTCCTGTAAAAATAAGTTCCTTTGGAATTCTTCAGCTTTTAAGAACTGCCGGTTCCCTCTCGAGCTTTCACGAGACATCACAGAGATATTTCTCCGTTATGGGAACTCCTTCCCTTCCAACCTTTCCTGAAGTCCTATTGGCTCCCGCCAGTCCAAATGACTGGCCAATTGACGCGAAGTATGCAAATCGCATGCAAATACTGACGAGCTCGAGAGGCAGTATAAAATGCAGTGCACGCGACAATTACGTCAGAATCTTCTACTTCACCTGTTGAATTCACTATGGCAACAATCAGCAAGACCTGCGTGGGACCGATAGAGCCGCCGGATCAGCACAACTACTGCGTCGCCTGCCTGGGCCTGGCCCACGCCGAGGCGGCCCTCCCGGTTGACGGGAGCGTCGTTCCCAGGTCTCACTCCCCGAGGACTGCTTCCGCCCTCCTGCCAACATCGCGGAGTTTGTATCCTTTAGCCAGGAGGAGGGGGATGACTCGATGTCCATCTCGGCCTCGGAGAGGGAGGATTGGGCGGGATCAGAGTCCGATCAGCCGGACAGCATGGGGCCCCCAGACCTCCAGGAGGAGCTCATGTTCTGTCAAGGGCTGTCCAGGAGTTAGAGCTTACCTGGAGTCCTCCAGAGGAGCCTGCCAGGAGTAAGCTTGACTCCTGGTATTTCAGGTCCACCCGGAAAGCTGACTCGAGGACGTCGGTCCCCTTTTTCCCCGACGTACACGAGCAACTGGTGAAAACATGGTCTGCGCCCCAAACAGCGCGCGTCCACTCTGCCACACAGGCCATTTTTTCCCACGTGATGGGGGAGGCCCACGGTACGTGCGTTCTCTCCCCAGTCGAGCGACCGTCCCTGCACACGCTGTGCCTGGCAGCAGCCAGACCCTAGGCTCGACATCATCTCCCCTCAAAGCCTGCAGGAAAAACCACCACCCACCTTGCAATAAAGCATCTTCATCTGATGCAGGCGGCTATCCTCGCTGCACACGCCATGGCAGTGCTGTCAGGTTTTCAGGCGAAGCTCCTGCCGGCACGGAGGGCAGGAGCCCTCATGGAGAGCCCTACGGATCTTCGCGCGGCCGAAAAAAAACGGACTTCTGCGCTGATGGCGACGAAGAGAGTGGCCCAGGCTGTGGGAAAGGCCATGGGTTTTATAATCGTCCTTCAGAGGCCTTTGGTTAAACCTAGCTGACCTCAAGGATGCTGACCGTAAAGTGCTGCTGAATGCTCCTGTGACTCTCTCCGGCCTTTTTGGTAATGCCGTGGAGTCCATTACTGAGCGCTTCGCGGAGGCTCAAAAGCGCGCAAAAGCCATGAGTCACGTGATGCCGAGGCGCGCTTTCTAGCAGCAGACGGCGAGATCCAGATCCTTGTCGGCACCTGGCTCTTCCCAGCTGAGGCATAACCCCAGGCCAGCAACCACAACGGTGACGGATAACGTTACTGCTCCTCGCCAGGAGCATTCCATTTCCGCAGGAAGGCGTGGGGTCCCAGGAGGAAACGCCACGGCCAGCGGAGGAGCCCGCGACGTGACTCTCGCCCGCCGCCGGCGGGCTAAGCAGTCATCCTGACGGTCTGAAGAGAGGAGGAGAGTGCGTGAGCGGACAGGCTCCCAAGCGCCACAAGTTCATGTGTTGGAATGTTTGTGTGTTGGATGTTCATTCAATAAAAACGCATACATTCTCACAAAAAGAGCTATTCCTCCTCACTCAGTCAATGCGGTGCCACTCACCCCGCCTCAGAGCAGTGCAGAGCCGCCACCCACACACTCGCCGGCGCATCCAACAACCAAGCCACTAAAGCCGCTATGTCCTTTTTCTGACCGTGTGAAGTTCGTCCGGGAACTCACCTGGCTACTCGGTGTGATGAGCGTGGGAACCCTTCAATCAACGCAGACACCCCTGTTTCATGCGTGGTGCAGTCTCTAACATTTCCTTGAAACGCCCCTGTTCTGAGACAAGCGGTATTCAGTCACTGCTCGGAAAAAGGACGATAGAACGTCCCCTCCCTCCCACGGCTGGCGAGCGGGTTTACAGTCGCTAGTTCGTGGGACCCAAAGAGACGGGGATCCGATAGCGAGCGGATCCTTCTCAACTAGCTGGACGATTGCCTGATTTTAGCTCAGCTCCCGGGTGACATGCTAGTCACCATATAAACACCGCCATATAGTCCCTAGGCTATGTGTCAAACATGCAGAAGAGCATCTCGCCCCTAGTCAGTCTATAACATATCTGGGAGTTGCTTGATTGGAATCGTGGAGATGAGACCCGCCTCTCGCGGGAGCGCCGGACGCATCACTCGTGGCTGGAGCAGTTGTGCTAGGGAATGCCCGCTTCTGGCTGTGTCAAACCCAGGCCGGTGGCACATAAACCCTTGGATCTGGAGCAGTGTCTTAGCTCTAAGGAGTTTTCGTGCCGCATCGTAACAGCGACAGTACTGATCGCACCGACAACATTCTGTGTCTCGTCGTTCCAGTGTATACAACAAGTAGCTTTGTAACAAGCAACAGCGATCTCCTGCTATGGTCGGACCGTCCCTTTCTCTCCCTCAGAGCAGCGCACAATCCCGTCTCTCTGTAACCACGGGGCGCCTGCTTTCGAGAAGTGATTCCTCAGAGAGTGAAGGTTGAACCCCGGTCGGTGCGGATGATTTGGACCCGCTCGGAGAGTGGAGGTTGAATCTGTTTTGCCACGCGCGGATGCCGCAACTGCCCGCTGTTCTCTCGCCTGCCTCACTCCCCTCTGGAAGGGGACGCCTCGACATCCACTGGCCAGCACCAGATGTATGCGTTCTCCAATCATATATGTGCCACTGTGTTATGCAAGAGAGTGAGTAGGGAGCGTTCGGGATTACTCAGCGCCCCCGCACTGTCCGAACTCAGCCTTGTTCCCTGACTGAACCAGAGTGCGGTGGGCGCCGCCCTGGCCGATCCCATCGAAAGGCTCTGCTGTCTCAACGAGAAGGCTCGTTTTGGCACCCCGAAACTCAGTTATGGAGCCTTCATGTGTGTCTGCTTCGGGGATATCAGAGGAGCTGAGCGTTCTGCATTCCCGTGTTCTCGACACACTCTCGAAGGCACGGGCGCCCTCCACGTGGCGTTTGTATGCTCTAAAATGGGGAGTGTTTGTGAAATGGTGCCATGATGTTCATATCAACCCGGCTGCTTGCTCCGTGTCGGATGTGCAGCGTTTTCTACAGTACAGACTGGATAGTGGATCTCTGCCATCAACATTGAAAGTCTATGTGGCCGCTATTGCCTAGTTTCGTTCCCCGCTGGGCTGGCAATTGATCGGTAGGCATGTGCTGGTGGTGAGTTTTCTTAAGGGAGTGAGAAGATTGCATCCCCCATGTCCGCCTTCAGTCCCGCCCTGGGACTTAGAGGTGGTGTTAAGAGCTCGTTCACAGCCACCATTCGAGCCTTTTGCATCCATTAATATGAAGGATCTCTCAAAAGTGCATTTCTTCTTGCCCTCGCTTCGGCTAAGCGCATAAGGGATTTACATGCGTTTTCTGTGGACAGTGACTGTATTCTCTTCGGACCTGGTGACTGCAGCGTCACTCTCCGGCCGAGGCTGGGCTACGTGCCTAAATCACTATCTATCCCCTTCAGAGCGCAGACTGTTTCGCTGTCTGCCCTGTCTTCTGAGTCACCAACCTCACATGATGCGGAAGGTCACATTTCGGTGTGCCCCGTCAGGGCTTTAAGGATTTTCATTGACCGTTGGTCAGCTTTCGACAATCTGACTAGCTTTTCGTGTGCTATGGTGGTTGTGCGAAGGGCCTGGCCGTGTCAAACCAGACATTCCCACTGACTATGGACCCTATCACGCTGCTTATACGAGTTCAGGTTTGAATGTCCCGTTCACATTGTGGCCCACTCACCATAGCTTATCGCCCTCCCATGGCGTGGTCGAGAGTAGTCCCCCCCCCCCCTAAATCCAAGATATATTCTTTTGGCAGCGCTGGTCTTCCCAGAATACTTTGCCATTTTTACAAGCTGGACGTTCAGATCCTTACCCTCCCGCGTGCTGCCGATAGTGACTGATTCACGTTTATCTACCTCTATTCCGTGTGTTTGCGGCCGCCTCGTTCATGTTTTTGTTATGCTGTTTAACACCGTTATTTCTGTGCAGCCCCTGACAGTAATCTTGTTGCTTCTGCCCTGTTCTCAGCGCAGCCAACGTTATTAATGTCCAGATATGCAAATTTCGTATGCCTGGACATTATACGCTCATTGGCTTATCTCCACCTATCAACTGCGAGCCCGCCTAACAAGCGTCGCAATTGGTTGGGAATTGTGTGTGTTCTATCTTCACTGAGTGTGTAACTTGTACAGGCTGATCGTAGCCTCTCTCACGGCGGGATTGAATATCGTTCCCATAACAGAGAAAAATCTTCGTGATGTCTCGTGAAAGCTCGAGAGAGAACGCTCCGGTTACTATCGTAACCTCAGTTCCCTGAGAGCAGGAACGAGACATCACGGTGGTCGCCGTGTTCTCTGCTCGATCAGTTAAGCTGCATTCAGTATCAGATTCTGACGTAATTGTCGTGTGCACCACATTTTATACTGCCTCTCGAGCACGTCAGTATTTGCATACGATTTGCATACTTCGCGTCAATTGGCCAGTCATTTGCCTTGTACCAAGATGGCGGCGCGTTCATACGCTGCGGCTTCTCTCTCTCCCGACAGAAATGTGTTTTCGTGTTTTTTTGTCTTGTGAGTCGCAGTGTTTTTGTACGCATTCGTCGCGTCTATTTGTTTCTAAGCGCTCATATAGTCGTGAGTTTCTGCTCGATGTCGGCAGAACCACATTTTTAGAGTTAAACTCTGCGCACGCCGAAGAGCTGCGGGATCTCGGTCTGCTCCGGAGGCCTACTCCATCACCGACCCCCACTGCTGCACCTCGCCCACAGCGGAGGCGCCACAAGCGGCGCGAGCGGAAGCAGAAGAGGGGTAAGCGCGGAGGTATCCGGGCTAGGCTAGCGGCTAACCCACACAAGCCATTTATCCCCACCATCGTACTGGCTAACGTACTCTCTTTGGACAATAAACTGGACTACAGCCGACTACTACGCTCAACTCAGAGGACTGTAAGAGACTGTTTTGTTTTTGTGTTCACTGAAACATGGCTCAACAACAGCGTTCCAGACTGCGCTATTCATCTCGATCAGCTGACATGCTATCGAGCGGACAGAGCTCGCGTCGAGGGAGGTAAGACCCGCGGCGGTGGGCTTTGTGTTTACATCAATGATGCGTGGTGCCGCGATGCTGTTGTGGTCTGCAAACACTGCTCACCCCTGGTGGAGTTTATGATTATTAAGTGCCGGCCGTTCTATCTACCGAGGGAATATACAGCCATACTGCTTGTTGCTATATACATCCCTCCCAGCTCCAACAACAACAACAACAGGAGTGAGGCACTAAATTAACTGTACCAGCACATCAGTGAGCAACAGACAGCCCACCCAGATGCTTTTCTCATCTTGGCTGGGAATTTCAACCACGCAGACTTAAAGAGTTCCCAAAAATACACCAACACATAGACTTTCCAACACGGGGAAACAACACTCTAGACTTTGTTTACACCACCCAGAGAGGAGCTTACAAGGCCCTCCCCCTCCCCCACCTCAGACCACATCACTGTCATGCTAAAGCCTGCATACAGACCACTCGTTAAAGTCACCAAACCAGTTCACAAAAATACAGTGTGGCCGTAAGGTCGTCAAGCCCTCAAGACGGGTTAACACCACCTGACTGGAATAGTTTTAAGCAGCTTCAACATACATAACCACCTACAGAACCTCCAGGAGTACTCAAGATGCCTGCTGCCTACATCACCAGTGGAATTGATGTGATGTACCGTCACAACACCACACTGGCCGGCAACATAATCCGTGCAACATGTGTAGGTCTACGGACTCCTGAAGACGAGGAACGCTGCCTTTAGAGCTGGAGATGAGGTGGGCTTGAATACAGCTAGGGCCAACCTTTCCCGCGGTATCAGGAAGGCAAAAAGTCAGTACTCCTGGAGGATAGCCCATCGTTTCAGCGACAGCAGAGACACTCGGAGCCTGTGGAAGGGGATACAGACCATTACGGACTACAAGCCCCCACCACGCACCTTTGACAGCACCATCTCCCTGCTGAACGAGGTGAACGTCTTCTTCGTTCGCTTTGAGGCACAAAACAGCACCACTGCACAGAAGACTCTACCTCCTCCCGGTGACCAGGTGATGACGCTGTCCCCGGACAGCTTGAGGAGATCCCTCAGCAGGATCAACTCACGCAAAGCTCCGGGTCCTGACAACTTTCCTGGGCGTGTACTGAGAGACTGTTCAGTGGAACTCACCGATGTCTTCACAGACATTTTCAGCATCTCGCTAAGTCAGGCTGTTGTCCCCACATGCTTCAATGCTACCACCATCATTCCAGTCCCGAATAAGTCGTCTCCATCCTGCTTCAATGACAACCGTCCAGTTGCACTTACCCCCATCCTC